>JAUIMW010001760.1:0-11826 GCA_033557785.1 Enochrus cinctus
TTAATTGTCATTGAATCAATTTTGATCAAGATGGGTTACAAACTCTTTTGGTAAAATTTTCGTAAGAAACTCAGAAGCATTAAACTGTTGTCAAAACACAATTATGATCTTTTGATAAGGGTTCATCTACATTGAAAACAATATTAAATATTACTTGACCTGGTAAGACTATTCTAGTTATAATATTTCCTATAAGCTAATCTAAACATAATATTTTATGATTTCTATAACTCTAAATACTATCTAGGTTTTCTATTCATAAAAAAATATTTATATAAACATCCCAACACATTCTTCCTAAAATATTAAAATACCCGATTCCATTATGAAATAATTCCTGTAAATGAATAATATTGCCAGCTTCAAAAACATTTTGAATTTTTAAGGTGTATATGCATAGTAATAGGGTGTATACATACCTAATAACAGAATCTCCTTTACCACATAAGTAAACTAAATTTGTGTCGGGGTCGTAAAGGGGAAACATGACACCATTGGAAGTATCCAGTTCTACCATGACGATGGGTTCTCCTAAGGCATCTGGTGTTCGTAAACTGTATTGTCTTTCAGACATTTTTGAAAATCCTGTGGTAAAAACTAGGCCATGTCGCAAAAATATAGCTCTTGTTGCTTTTGAACCTAAAATAAGTCATAGATACAGTTTATAATTGTTAGCTTATAATAAAAGGAATTGAAAAAATGGCTTATTTACAATGCCAATAACTACAAGAGGACCTCACCAAATACTTAAATGGCAAAACCTTTTTGATCTTAGATAGATTCACTGAAGTTAATGAACTTTGAATTTGAAAATTATTCAAAAAACACTGCCCTTCTATCTAAATAACATACAAAAGTCAGAAGTGAACAAAATGGATAACATTTAAATGAATATATTGAGAAATCATTTAATATGAGGGTATATCAAAGAATTCCCTGAAATATTTTTTTACTACATCTCTGTTAATAAGAAACATAAGATCTAAAATATCATGACGACATATTTACCAAGTTACTGTAATAATTATTTTGTAGTTTGCAATTCAATTAAGAAATTTATTATTACATAATTTTGTACATAACCGTGCGGTGTGAAGTAACAAAACTAGAATGGAAATCAATGGATTATTCAAAAATATATTTACGAATGGAAGTGGTTTAAAGAGGAAAGAGAATCGCTTCAAGACGATGATCACAGTGGAAACCCAGTAATGACGATAACTGAAGAAAATGTATTTTTTTACCTGCGGCGTTATTTGTGTAATTTACATTGAAAATTCCATTTCGACCAAATAATGAAACTCGTGAAAATTTCGAGCTATGATCTATTATGACTTTGATATGGTATAACTGAAGAACATTAAATTAATCTTATTTTGTGAAAGTTTGTTCAATTTTTGGGGATAAAGCACCATCCAAAGCCACATTAGAGAAGGTCGGTCGTTTTGCTAGAAAACATCGATACTGTGTGAAAAGAAGATTGTGATGTGAAATATTGTGAAATTGAGACATGATAAAGCATTAGAATGTCTAGACCGCTAATTCAGTGTGGTGTTCGTCAGTAAATTGAGAAAAACCAATCCAAAACGACAAATCATCTTGCATCACGAACACACATCAAATGAAACAAGGGAGTACTTGGATCCAGAAAAGATCGAATTGATGGGGTCATCCGCCTTGCAACCCCGATTTGTTGCCCTATGATTTCTTGTTTCCACTAATTAAAGATAAACTGCATGGTCAACAATTTTCATTGTCCGAAGAAGTCATTGCGGCTTTTGAAAAACATGTTCTAGGACTATCATCTTCGAATAGACAAAGTGCTTTGAATGGTAGTTCGATCGCATGCAATAGTACAAATATCATCCCTTGTAGCATCTGTCTAAGAAATTTTAGAACAGGATCAACGTGTTTCACTACACGTGAAGATTTCGTATGCATCAGTTAATGCCATCATCAGTGATAGATTAGGATTGAGCAAACTTTCTACACATCAGGTACCTAGAGCTTTGATGCAGATTCTCAGGATTTTCTTACTCGATTAGTAACCGGGGTTGACTCTTGGATTTATCAATATGACCCGGAAAGTAAAATCCAATCTAAACAGTGGCTACTAAAAGGTTCAAATGATTCCATTAAATTTCATGCAGAGAGATCGATAAAAAAAAGTTTTAGGACGATGTTTTCGGATAGCAGGCAGAAAACTTTGTTAAAAAAAAGTACCAGAAAATTTATAAGCTAGTTCATGAACTGTTTTGAGGGAATATTGTTGAGAATTGCTTCCACATGCCCTATATAGCCCAGATTTGGCTCCATCGGACTTCTTTTTGTTTCCTAAACTAAAGGAAAACTTAAAGGCTTTTGCCATTTGCAATATGCTAGTAACATTTTAAAGATATCCTTGTTACCGGATCCACAATAGGGAAAGAAAATGTTTTTCTTGATAATATCACAAAAATGCTTGAAAAATGTCTTTATCTAATATTTAATGAATTGTGTCAAGAGTCTGAAACTCCAAAAACAAAAAAACAAAATGATATTGAGCAAGTTTTGTCATTTAGATGGTAAAATTTATAAGACTAGAACATTAAGCAAAAAAATATTGTGCTTATATATTATAAATATGTTTTTGCAACCAGCATATTTGAACTCTAAGTAAATGTAGAAGATATGGTATATATTTTGCACTGATGCAGAGAATACTATGGCACCAGAGTATATACCAACATTCTGGAAGCAAATAAAAGTTTTGTTTATACTAAAAACAGGTAGAGACCACACACAAATCTATAAAAAGCCTTGGAATAAATATAACACATCTGACAATAGTGATGTCACTAGCACTACGAAATGGCACTCGTTTACAAATAATATATGTTCACAATTAAAATGTTAGTAATATAATGTGTGACATATGTGTATAGTGTTCCTACCTTCATGGCAAACGGCATCTGATTCAACTACACCTGTTCTTGGGTCAATGATCCTGATTTTCTTATCTTTACATGTAGTTAGCAGCTTTGAGCCATCCCAATTAAAACAAGCGCTGTACACTATATCTGGATGACAATCGATGTGTACAAGGGCTTCACCTGTTCCAACATTCCATATGACTACCTGGTTATCACTGCCTGCAGTGAGAAGGACGTTTAGAGCAGTTGGGTGCCAAATGACGAGCCCCACTCGTCTTTGATGGTAAACAAGATCCACAACAGGTTCTGTGAGGGTTTTTATAAGACCTCCATCTGGAATCTGCCATACTTTAACAACACAATCTTCCGAGCCACTGGCTATAACATTATCATTGTGTGGGCACCAAGCAATATCTAATACGGGACCTTTGTGGCCTCCTACTAACGGATGATCTGCGGCGATTCGCCCTACCTACAAATATTCATTTTTGTTTTTAATATTAACAAAGCTGCATTGCTTTGATTGTTGATGGACAAAATGCAAATATTTAAAACATATATATTTTAAAAATGTCCATTAAAATATGTCTTAATATAATCAAGCATGTTTAAAAATTTCATTCATTTTATAATTTCATAAATTCCCTTTTGTTTTAAATAATTATGTAATTAATTGAAACAATTTGATTAATCACTATTGACCTACCAGTAGTGGCTCAATGTGAATAATGAACCCAGCGTAAAAAGTCTAGTGTTATAGTAAATCATGCAAAAACTTAAAAATTTTGTTGTTGTTTTTTAAAGAAACCTGCCTCCGAATATTAAAGGCTACGACCGGAGTGGGCTCAACTTAACACCAAACAATCGAGGCACTCAAGGAACTGTAGTTATTAATAATACTAGATCTTTACATAAACTTTCTACCACGGATAATATCACTTTTGTACAAAACAGCAAAACAATTGGTTTTTGGATATAAGGTGTCACTAAATTTAGATTAAGATGTTCTGTCCAAAAAGTTCTTTATTGTAGTTCTTTGTTACCATTTTCGACATTGCAGCCATAGTTTTTGACCCTTTTCAAGATTCTAAAAAATTTTTAAACAAAGAAAAACCATATTTAATTTTTGAAGCTTTAAGTTTATCTACTTCAATTACAGTTAACATAAAAAATACCATATGGTAAGAAATGTTTCTAAACTTTGTTAAACATTTTTTAGAGTTTTGAAAAAGGTCATAAACTGTGGTTGAAAGGTCAACAATTGGAACAAAGAACTATAATAAAGAACTTTTTGGACAACACATCTTAATCTAAATTTAATGATCGTCTACCTTATAACACCTAACATATAAAAAAGTCTCTTAAGATTTGCCCAATATGAATAAAAAATTCACATAAGTTATATAATAAATAATATCGATACCTAAACATTGTAAAGTAGATAATAGCACCACTATTTTATTTTTGGACTCAATATATGCAAAAACTTTTTGAGTGACCATTTTATACTAAAAACAACTTCATGAACATTTACATAACACCAAAAATGGTCTTATATTCATAAATCTATAAAAAAGAGAAATGGTGACTTACTCAATAATCGTATTAATATTATAAAGGAATATTTGTAATCTAATTAAAGAAAGTAACTACAGTATTTTTAAGTTATCCGAAATTAAGTTATCAACACTCCAGGTTATCCGAATGCATGTTCCTTATAATTCAAAGCCCATTAACTCCCTTAACTTGCCAACCTCCCAAATGTACACAAATATCAGAAAAGTACGAATACAAACACCCAAAGAGACTGTTACCTGTGCCAGGAATTGAACCTAGCTCGTTCTGGTCACAGTGGGGCTAGACCAGGCACGTTAACCACTGCGCCATCACTAATCCCATCCGAAGCTTAAATACTATTAATGTTATTTAAATTTATAAAAAAATTAAGCAATTTCTATTAGCCTTGTTGTGGAAATGGAATAGGATTTCGACATTTGATATAGTTTTTTACCATACATGAGTTTTATCTGTTATATGTTTGAGTGGGACTGTTTCATTTATTATTTAAATTCTGTGGAAGACACATCGTCTTCTGTTGTTGCCACCAAGAAGAAAAATAAATTATTTTTGACATTTATTTCTTAAGAATTAAAAATTTGATTATCTGAACTACTTGGCCACCATTTTAGTTCGGGTAATCAGAAAGCGAAAGCAAACATTTTATATATATAATCAATAATGAAGTCAATTATTTGTGCCAAGAAATCCGTGTTTGTTGTTGCTTTTCTTTTTTTACATTTTCTATTACATGGGAATTGTTTTTTTTTGCGTCTCTACATATATGTAAAAGAGAAATAAATCAGTTTAATATGTTCCAACTTGCAGCAAAAAGATTTCAATAACAGTTAACACAACCATTATAAAGCCTGAATGAAGTTATTTTTTTTTTCACATTTTGGGAACCTGGAAACCTTGTTTAACCCACAAAACTTTATCAGTAAGACCTGCATAAGTCAGAATGCGGCAGTTCTGCCTTATGCAAATCTTACTGTACTACGGTACTACAAAAGAAAACCATATGTGAGTTACGTTTGAAATCAGGAGCGAGCAGGTTCTATGGACTTCTTGTCAATCTTAATTTATGATTCAATTTACACTATACAAAAATAGCGAACTGGATTAGTTTTTTAATTTCACAATTGTACTTTACGTAATCTTGAAATAAACCCCGATGCAAATCCCTAGTTTGTTTTAATAGATAAAGATATTTTGCTGTTGATGTGGTTGGAGTTTAAGCTTCATTATTCTAAAATTTTAGTCAACCACCATGTATATTAATAGTATTGTTTGGATAGAAGATGTCAAACCGTTTGTAACCGTTAAAGATGCGACTATTTATTTTATTAACCCTTTCATGTCTATTATTTACATAGTACTCTAAGATTAGGTATTTTATAATATATTTTCATTTTATATTCAATTTGAAGAGAAGAACTGGTTGGGAGAGACGAATTGAAAGTCTTTATAAAAGATTGATAAAATAAACCTGCGTATTTTTAACGGTTTTAAATCGTCTGTCCGAATGAAGCTAATGATGATTTGTTAATACTAGTACTGTAAAGCTCAATGAAATATGACCTCACAATAGATGTAGCCGACGTGCATGTTTGGTAAGAATTTTTCAGCAGGCTATACTTAATTAACACATTATTTATTATATAACAAATGGCTACAGCTAGTATGGGATAGTATTTCATTGAGTTTTACTGCACTTGTATATTGATTTTGTAGTGACTTTGATAAGGCTTTTTTGAGTTTTAGAAACTTTTGCCTATGAGTTTTACTAAATGATATTTTAAGGTCCATTTCGGCAAGTAAAGTTCAACTTACCCATTCTAATTAATTTTAAGGCCTACAGAGTTTTTGATGTTTTTTAAATACAATAATTAATATGTTACATTTAAGGAGTACTCTAGGTTCTAGTGTCAGAATTCAGATTATTAAAAGAAAATACAAGAAAAGTTGAGAGCTTTTAGAGTTTTAGAGCTTTTTTGGGAAATTTTAAATTGAGCATCAAGTTCTGAAGGCATTTTGATTGTTCATAGGTAGGATATGTACAGTTATGGAATTAAAAAACTGGTTAAAGTCTTATACACATTTTTCGCAATTTTTGTATAGTATAAATTGGACCATAAATTGACAGTAACAAGAAGTCCATAGAATCTACTCGCTCCTGATTTTAATGAACTCACATGTAGGTCGCTCTATAGCAATTTAATTTAACCTCTGTGTGATAAAAATAGTTGTACAATTAATTCTAACAATCACTATTTTGCTAGTATATAATACATCATACTTGATAGTAAACCCACAAAAAGTCCCAAAGTCCTCAAGTTTTCATTGCACTTGAATTTTGAATTAACTTTTCCAGGACCAAATTTGCTTCTTTATTTGAAAATAAAAATATCCACTTATAATTTAGAAAATCACAAGAATAGTTTTGTTAATTTGACAGTTGCTAACAATTAACAAATTCAAAAATAAATTATTATAATATTATTATAATATTTATTATATTTATAATATTTATTATAATAAATATTATAATCATCACATAATAAAACTTCTTAATCATAAACAACAAATCAAAAACAAAAACAAAACATTTACAAATTTTATGTTTACATAAACAACATTTACAAATGTTATGTTTATGTTTTGGCATGATCTTAAGTTTCAAAATTTGCGGTCATCTACTTTTTATCACTGGCATATAAAGCATTTATAAAATGCTTATGCATTGTAAATATTGAAGGCAGAATTTCAAGAATCCTTAGCTATTTTAAAAAGTGCATCGCTTGGCAAAATTTCAAGTATTTAAAATTAGACATATGTTGCTAATTTTAACAAGTTTAGTATGTCATTTGAATCTTTTAATTCATTAAATAGTTAAATATTGAGAATATTAAATTTTTTCTTTTTAATAGTTTTTCACGTCTAAATCATAGTAATTGCTGCAGTGCATTTACTTTTTTTTAATGTCTAAAAGGCAATTTATGGACATAATTTTTTTTCCTGTTGTATATACTTGTTTATTTAATATTTCAATTTCGAGAGATGTTTTTAATTTTTATAAAGAAAAATAAATCATTTTTCATTTTTGGCATTTATTTCTTAACAACAAAACTTCGCTTTATCCAAAATGTCTGGCTGTCACATTAGTACAGATAATCGGAAAGTTACTGCATACTGTAATAGTGTATTAGTTTATTGTAAGAACAATTTACCTTTTGACTTTGTTTTTTCTACATGGTTTCATGATTTATATTTTAATTTGATTGTGATGGATATGAAACACTACATTAATTTTTCATGTTAATATATTAAAACCTAGCAAACTTTGCTAAACTCGGCAGTTTTCAATTTTTGCTACATTATTCCTTGAGGGATCTTATAATTAAACTACTAATTTTTTTACTTTGCGTACTATTGAAATTGTATTAATTAATTTTACACAATACACTCCTAATAAACCTTCCTTAACTCCTTTGCCAGTATAGAATATTAACTTTATTTGTTCCATAAATAAAACATGTTAATATTATTCCTTTTATAATATAAATACCGAATACACAATTACTAAAAGGAATTCAATTTTAATTTTCCATTTCAATTATAACTACAAAATTGATACATTCGTGCAAAAGCAGTTGCTAGTTATTATAATATGAAAAAATTATTTAAAAACTACATTCTTAATTTTGAAATTCGTTAAGGGCATCACAATGGGTTTTGATAGATCATAAAAACCACAAAACATGTTAATTTGTATATTTAATTCAAAATACAATTTAATGTGATCTGTGCGTGAGAAAATAGGCCTACTTTAAAGCAATAAGACAAGCTTTGTTCTTATATTACTAAAAAAAAAAAACAGGCCAAAATTTTGTACTTTTCTACGTAATAATACAAAATATTTTTATTTCTGTCGCAAGAAACGAAATAACAATACAAATTAAAAAACCATTGCTGTCAAAAAATTATAGTTTTTTAGAGCTGAGCCATTGAGTTAAAAATGCCTTCTAAAAGCACAAACCAACATGTTTAAAGCCGAAAATGAATATAGATTAAATAAATATAAATTGTTTTTGAGTAATTCATAATGCACCAGCGCACGTAGTGATCAAATTATTTTTTACAATTTTTCCTCAATTTTTTAAAATACTAATCAAGAAAAGTTTATATATATTTGTTTTAAATAATATAAATATTGTATATAATATAAGAATGTTTTTATGAATTTCTAAATGTCAGTTCTGGCAAACTCTCATCTTTTTTTTTTAAATAGTTTATTAACGTGGCCCTATTTCGCTACGAGAACAATTACCGACGCCAGGGATTGAGACCATGATTTCTGGAAATTTTAACTGTGCAGTGACTGCACCTGAGGGTCTCAGTGTTCTTTAATGTGCGCGTGGAACAACCTACAACACATGGAACCCACAGTTTTACATCGTTCTTGGACGATGAGGCACTGAGCATTTTTTCCCAATCAGAAACCTCTAGGCTATTACGACGATAGACTCTCATCTTGTGAGTAAAAATTTTTCATTGAATAATTTCTTGATTTTTTGAAAGTATTACAATGGATAAAAATTACATGAAAGCATGAACTTGAAGATGTTGCTGATGGAAAGGAATGTTCACCCGAACTAATAGATAGAAAATTTTACCTTTGTTTCCAATAGAGTTCTCAATATTACCCTTCAGCAACATTGGAGGATATCTATCCGCCATGCCTTTTTATTGCTATTAGATCAGCTCCTAAATTTTCTAGCAAACGATCTTCAAAAACAATGACTAGTAAACAGCTTGGCATCAGGTAATTTCAAAAAGACAGCAATATCTGAAGGCATCTTACGAAGTGTTTATCCCAATCGGGTGAACAGTGCATTTATTTTTGGAATACTTCAGAAAAAAGCGATGATGAGCAACGTTATAATGCATAATGCAAGATATTTACGGTATACAAAGGTGCAAGTAATAATAAGAAACTCTTTAACGACTTCTCAAGGAATTAATGCCGGCAATTGTTCTAACTGTAGTGTGCATGTTAATATGTACAAATGGTTGAATAAATACTTCCAATTACCAAAAGTTTTATTCTGTTAACTAGTGTTAAAAGTAGTTTTTTTTTGACGTAATAAAAATAACATGCTATGTTATCAAATTCAGTAAAGAACATTTTTACCAGGGCAACCATGATTTGATCACTATGTGCACTAGTACAATATGAATTTATCAGAAACAATTTCCATTTATTAAATTTGTAAGATTCATTTTCGTCATGACGCCGAACGAAAGCTTGGGAACTACTTTTAATTTTCACTACATTTTTGACTTTTATGACAATATTTTTGATTAATTATATAATTTTTTATTAAAAATAAAAAGGATATACGACAATGATCGAAAGCTTGAGAATTCTTTTGATTTTATTAGATTTTGACTTTTTTAGATATAATTTTTATTTGTACAGTAATGTGCGAATTAATGTGAACACATCATAACGTTCAAAATTTTATTGTTTTAGCAATTGGCAACCCGTGTATATCATTCTAGCGGCCATTTGGTTTCACCGTTTGGGCAGTCAGTGAGTAATAAGAAGTGCCACGCCAAAGACGCATTGTATTTTCGTTGTTTTCTGAACTTTTTTATTTTTGGTGAAGTTAGCTGAGCTTGGACTGTACTAGATTTTAATTTTTGAAGATGGATTGAAGATTGTTACCTTGAGTGAGCACACATCAATAACTCAAAGAAATATTGCCAAGGAGTGTAATGTAAGTTTAGGAGCTATAAATAAGATATTGAAAAAAAAGACAATGGAACTATTAGGGTGTACAGAAAAGGAAATTGTGGAAAAAAAGAAAGACAACAGTAAGGGATGAAGCTTTTTTTAATAAGGGAAAGTAAATTAAACCCTAGAAAAACAAGCCAAGAACTTCAGCAAGACTTAACACACACTAGGGTTATTATTCATGATCCAACTGTTTGAAAACGACTGATAGAAGGTGGAAGAAAAACAGTGAGACCTCAAAAAAAAAAAACAGTTGTTAACTACTTCTACGATGAAAAAAACGATATGTTTGGGCAAAAAAATATCAGAGTTGGACTGTCTTCACATGCGAGCCATTTTTTGGTACAAAAACAGCGATCTCGTTACGTAAGAAAAAGTGACAACGAAAAACTCATATTGACCAAACATCCTTTAAAGATGATGTTCTAGGGTTGCTTTTCTTATAAAGGTACTAGATCCCTTGTGCCAATCGAAGGTATTATAAACTAGAAAAAGTCTTATTAGATCAAAAATTAATGCCAATGGTCAAGCAGTTTTTCAATAAGACTCTGCTCCTTATCACGTGTTCAAGATGATGCTGAAATATTTCAAGGATGGCCAGGAAACTCACTGGATCTTAATCCATTTGAAAATTTCTGGGCAATTGTAAAAGCTAATCTATGTAAAATAGATTGCACAACAAAAATCAAACTCATTGAAGCTGTCATCCAGATATCGTTTTTAAACCAGCCAATAACAAAGTTGTGAAAAACTTATTGATTCCATGCCAAGGGAGGGCATATTTCATATTAAAACAATTTGAATTGTATTATTTTTTTGATTTCATGTATTTTTTTTAAAATCATTTGTGTTTACATTAATTCGCACACTACCGTAATTCTTAAAATGCAATTCTTAATAGCCCGAGCAACACAAGTTTGCGAAAAGACCAAGGTGGGTTATTTTTATAGATTTTGGTCTGCTGATTAAGTAAATTACTCTGTTTTTGCTTATCGGGATAAAAATATTTATTACCATCTTTCAAATAACAGCACAAGTCTAATTATTTTGGAAAAAAATGGAATTAATATATATAATATACCGCCTGATTCTATTCGATGCCAACAAACTCCGCCAGCGCATAGAATTCATAATTTTGGACAAAAAATAATAATAATGTGAGGGACCCACGTTAACAATAAGGCCAGAAAGAATTGTTAAACGTTAAGAGAACAAGTTTAGAAGTGCTGATTACTGAATGAAGCCCTTCATTCATAAAAAAAAATCATCTTTTTTACATTTGTAGTTTGGTAGAGACGATTTTACTACGACAGAACCAAACGTGACGAAACGCAAAAGAAATTTACCTCACTTGCGGTTGACCGCCAACTGTGTTTTATTCCGTTGTATTTTTCTTAGACAAAATGGTCACTGATGACTCCCATTAAATCGATTATTTTTGTAAAGGTGTTTTGTGGCATTTTGTCACTTGTATCTTTCCATCATTCTTTTTAGGCACGTATTTACAGGAGTACATCACTAGTAAAGGGGTGTTATTTTAGGATTAGAAACTTTTTA
>JAUIMW010001761.1:0-11819 GCA_033557785.1 Enochrus cinctus
GTACTCCTAATTTCAAAAAAATTCTAATCAGAAAGAATCCTTATATTGAAATAGAGTAAAAAACAACGACATCTATGTTATGTCCTTTTTGTATTGTTAATAGAGGAGCCACCAACTACCTTCGCTAACCGAGGGAACACTATGTATGATTCTTTTTAATAAATTTTAGATCTTTGGATTTGGATCAACAAACTTTAGACCTAAAACGACAATTACAAATAATGGAGCAAGAAACAACAGTCCTAAGGACCAAACTGCAAACCTTAGAAAGCGAAAATGAGAAACTTGGTGCAGAAAACAAAAAGCTTCAGTTGTTGAGAGGTGCGAAAAATTTGAAGAGCGACAAATCTCTGGACAAGTACGTCGATAAAATAGCAGAATTGGAAATAGAGCTGAGCACGGCGCAAACTAAAATCAAAGAACTCGAAGAGAAGAAGGGTGCTGTCGCTGTTGCTGCTAAAGCGGAGCCGGAGTCTATTAAGTTGAAGAAGCTGCAAACTGAAAGGGACAAATTGGCGAAATCTCTAGAAAAAATGAAAGAAGATTCCGCAAATGCATTTAAAGACAGGACTCCCAAGAAAGTGACCGAACTGACGACGAAAGTCCAGTTAAAAAATATGGTGAACGACTTGGAGATGGAGATAACCGAGATGATGGTTGTGCTTAAAAATTCCGATCTCGCCAAAGCTAAATTGAAAGAAGAATTGGAATCGTCGAAGAGCAAAGCGGGAACAAACACAGGAAGAGACTCTGAAGAGCTCACCAAGAAAATGAAGACTTTAGAAAATGAATTGACGGAACAGAAAAATAACTTAAATAAAGAAAAAACTAAGTATGAAGATTTAGAGAAAAAATATGCTAAAACAGCGGAAGAACTGAATGTAATTCGTAAAGAGAGGGACCAAATGAAAAACGACATAGAAAAAATGAAGTCAGAGAAGAAAAATTTGGAAAATGAGATCTCGAAATTAAAGTCGGATATAAGTAAGTACTACAAACATTTTATTTTGTTTCTTTTATTGTTGATCTTTTTTTTAGAATTATCAGGAGAGTTAAAATCAAATTATGAATCAAAAGAAAAAGAAATGAAAAAAGTCAGAGATGAGTTAGATGAAGCTCTGAAAACGAGTAACAAAGAGCTAACCACGAAAAATAAGAAAATTAAAGATATGGAAACGGAACTTAAGCAAGTCCAAAACCAACTTGATAGTTCTACGAAAGCTCATGCTGAGGAAGTTAAAAAACTGGAAAGCTTGGTTGAAGAAGAAAGAAACAAAATTCAGCAGAAAGACTCCAAGCAAACGGAGTTGACAGATAAATGGGAAGGCGATCGCAGCGCTTTAACCGCGAAGATATCTCAGTTGACTACTACAATTGAAAGTTTGGAAAACACTATCAAAACAAAGGAAAGCTTTATAGAGCAATTGGAGCAAACTATGAGGAAAGAACGGCTTGCAGCTAGCAAACAAGAAGCTAATTCTTCGTCGTCCGTTAAAGAAATTAGCACCTTAAAAGAAGAATTGAATAAAGTTAAAAACGACTTGAGCGAGACGGAAAATAAAATGGAAGGTGCCCAAAAAGCTAGAAAGGCTGCGGAGGAAAAACTGAAAAAACTTGAAAATGACGCCAAAACCGAAAAAATGGCTTTAGAAAAGAAATGCGGGGAGCTCGAAATTGATCTTCAGAACGAGAAGAAGAAGTTGGATGTGTTGAAAACAAATAGCGAGAAAGACGTCAAAAATAAGGAAATTGAATTGACTTCTCTCAAAAATAAGATAAAGGCGCTGGAGCTGAACTCTAATATGGGAAATAAGAAAATATCTGAAATTAAAACGGAGTATCAAGAAAGAATTGATAGTAAGTTGTAGGATTTTATATGTGCCCTTTTACTGTTTACATTTTTTTGCTTTTCCAGGATTGGAAGTGGCCTTAGCTTCAGAAAAACGGGAATATGAAGATTTGACTGCCAAGTATGAGATTTTGGAAGAGGAACATGTCGTGACGAAAGCAAAATTGGTTATGGAAAAGGAAACTATTAGCAAGTACGTGTAAGCACAAAAATGTATTAAGTTTATGACAACTAATTTTTTTTTAGTCAATTGGCTTTAACGAAACGTGAATTGGAAGGAGTTGAAAATGAACTACAAACATTGAGGGAAACTTACAACACGAAGCAAGATACTTGGATAAAGGAGAAATTGGAAATACAGGTGGGTAAATTCAACAGCGTTTTTGCGTTACTTGGTTGACCTGCACTGGTTTACAATATAAGTAATTTGTATTTTTCCTTTCTAGGAAAAAATAAAAGAAGAAAGGAAACTAAAAGACGACTCTGGAAATCTGGAAATAATGCGCTTGAAGTCGTTCGTCGAAGAAAAACAATCAGAATTGGATCAGCTGAAGAAGGAATACAATGTCATTAATGATCAAATGGAATATATGAGAAAAGAAAATGATGAACTTAGACGCAAGCTGGACGATTTCGATAAGGTTTCTAAAATTCAAAGAAACATTTCTGCAGACAGCACAGCTATGGATAAAGAGATTAAGCAGCTTAAGACCAGGTAAAATTATCATTTAAATGGATACTTGAAGATAATGAATTTGACTTTTATTTTAAGATTAAATAATGCAGAAAAATCAAAGAAAGCAGATATAGCCCAATGCAAAATGCGCTATGAAAGTCAAATATCTGTGATAAGTGAAGAATTGCAATCTTTACAAAGTCAAGTGACGAGATTTAAAAGAGAAAGAGACACATATAAGCACATGTTGGAAGGGGCTCAAAAAACAATTGGAGAATTGAAGCATGCTCCTGGAAAGTCCGGACGGGAAAGCAGAGCTTCCATTGCCAGTCTAGACGACCTGGAAGAATGGAGGTCGAAGGTCGCTACTTTAGAGCAACAAATAAGCTGCATGGAGGATGAATTATCCGAAGCTAGACTGGAAAGCTCCAAGTTGAAGACGGAATTAGTGTCTGAAAGATCCTCATATGAAATTAAAATGTCTGAACTCCATTCTAGGGTTAACGAGGTAAGATTAAAAATTGATTGTTTAAAATCTTTAAGTGTCTATCATTTATTTTAGTTAGAGGAAGAGAAGATTCTTAGCAGTGGAAGAACGAAAATAGCTGGATTGAGAACACGTATGGAGTTGGCTTGGCACAAAGAGCGTGAAGAACAGCAGCGGCTGCTTCAGGAAACTGCCACTTTGGCTAGGGACTTAAGACAAACCTTGTTTGAAGTAGAGAGAGAAAGGGACAAGGAAAGATTAGAAGCAAAGAGGAAGCAAGAACAGCTAAAGAAAACCTCGGAAGAAGATCAAGAAGAAACCAAGAGAAAATTGACTGAACTCCAATGTGACTTATTAGAATTAAGAGATGCACATGCAAAATTAAGAACTACCAACGAAAAACTTAGGCGAGAGAAAGAAAGACAAGAGAAAGAGAGAGAGGAAATGAAGATACTGATCAATGGAAGGAAACGTATGGAACAAGAGGACGATAGGAGAATAAATGCTCTTATAGAGCAGGTGGAGACATTAATGCAAGTTATTCCTGGTTTGGTAAGCGAAAAAGATAAAGACTCCGATGTCCAAGTTCCTTATACGCCTACGCCACCGAGAAGAACTAAAGGTCCAAAATCTAGGGAATCTTCGCCGGCATTAGATAGAGGAAGTAGAGAACCTTCATATGCTCGTGAAGATAGAAGATCACAAGTTCAAAACACTATGCAAAGAATTATTGACGTGACTGAAGAATTAAAACGTTACCAAAGATTGACGGAAGAAGATAGGGAACGGGATCGTTTGAAGAGGGTTATGGGATTGAGAAGAGCTACTTCAACAGAACATGAAAATCCACTTGATTTTTCACAGAAATCAACCAGAGGATTTGTTAGGAACGGAAGTACAAGCGGAAGCTTAGTGAGAAAGAGTTTATCACTGGAGCACTCAATTCATCAAGAGCAGAATATATGGAAAGGAGATGATGATAGTCTATCAAGTCGGCAATCTTTGGATATGTCTTCTGATGTGGAATCTTCGAAGTGGAGCAGGAGAGATACAAGTTTAGACAGCAGGCTGTCAGGAGGATCGACGCAGAGTGAGTCCGGAGAAAAAAGGAAAAAGAAAGGACTTATAGGTAAACTGAAGAAGTTAACCAAATCAAGAAGCATTGATGATCAAGACCCTGGACACTTCTCTATGTCAGGACCTTTGTCTTCCAAGGTACTACTAATTCAATTTTCGCTTTGGTTCTATTTTAATGTCTTAATGTCTTCGTAGCCTAGTTCAAGTTCTGATATAAATGATGACCCAAGAGGTAGCAAACGAGACCTAAAGGAAAGAATTACTGGAATATTTAAGAGGTCGGGATCTTCCTCTCGAAGCAACAGGTAAGTATCTACTTTTTTATAATTGCATGTATTATGTTGTGTCAATTTCAGCGTCGAGCGTCAAAAATCAGAGACTAGGCATGATACAAGTTCCACTCAGAGACCGTTAATGAGAAACGGTAGCAGTGGTAACGTCTCCCGTGCATCACCATCCCCTAGCCCTATGTATATGTCGTCTAGTGTAAGTGTTTCCCTCCTGCTATATTTCTTTGGAATTTCTTATTTAATATATGTTTCTTTTTTTATTACAGGGTACATCCGATTCTAGACTCTCTAAGAAGACAACAAGAACTAAATAAAATATTAAATAATGATTAAAACAACCTTTATATGGTAAAATCTTCCAATCAAAATCATCCCAATCAAATGTATTTATCTTGTAAAATGTTTGTAAATGTGTGTATCTACATAAGTCATAGAGTTAATAATTTTAAGTGTTCATAAATATGTAATGTTGTATATCTAAACATTTTTTGTCATCCTTGTATATAAGTACTATGAACTCAACATCGGAACTGGTTACTACCAATAAACCATAGTTTAGAATTACAGATTATTATTTTATAACATTTGTAAATATTACAAATAAACTGGTCAGAGAAATTTGTTTAATATATAATATTTTCATATACCTCCCCTTTCCTCCACCTTAAGTATAATAAATATTTTTTTTAATAAAAATAAATAAAAAATTAACTAATCTAATCCAAAGAAGGCAAAATAATAGAATATTGCAGTGCATATGTAGCGTAAGTACAACATTCTTTAACACAAAATTTTCACTTAGTTTGGGATATCTCTCGTACATTACCTGCTGAACGTGATCGGCATATATACGAATAGCTAGTTCTTGTGTTTGAAAGTGAGTTGTTCTTTCAACTCACTTTAAAACATTTTTGTACTTTCGAATTTCGGCGACCACAGAAGTTGCTGTATTTGGACCAAAGTTGTTAATTTTTCCAAGTCCAGTGGACAATGAACCCCAGATGCTTGAAATCGGAGGCCTCCATAGAATTAAATAAAAATTTGAAAATCATTTAAGTCCAAAAAATTAGAATTGTGCATGCGCGAATGAAGAGCAGTGGAGGTGGAAATTCACCTTCGAGGTAAAAATTGTTGTGGAGGGTGGTTAGGTGGGACCACGCACCAAAGCAATCGGACGCGCCTAGCTCCAGTCAACTGCCTTAACCCTTTGTAGTCCAAAAATACACATATTTTGTAAGTTATATTTAATGAACTTTATTTGTATATTATTAAATAATATCTTTTTGAAAAACTTAAATTATTTGATTTATATTTTTTCAAGGTGGTAATTTTTAAAACATACCTGGATGTAACCCAGGCTTTCTTGAGCAAGCCTTTGCCCTTTAACTTTTCTATTACTACATACTGCACAATCTTTAGTGCTGTTGTTTTCATTTTTCAACACGAAGTGAGGTTTTCCATAATAAATCAACTGTAAAATCATGTTGAAATATGTCCGACGTTGGACCGCAAGCGGTGAAATATTTTGTCGGATATATTCCGACATAGGACCGGAAAGGGTTAAAGGGGAGACTGTCAAAATTTTCTCTGAAAATAAAAAAAAAATATCGCGCAACCCACGCCATATCCCCGAGGCCCACTAGCCCGGGATCGCCCTAAGTCGCGGACGCCTCGGAGTCCCGAATGCGGCAAAGCCCCTTAAGTTTCTTCGTCAAATTGCAAATTCTCCAAGTCACATACATGCTCAATGAATGAGGATCCCGCGGTCGCAGCAGCAGCCAGAGGTCGGGAGTCGACCCATGCCTCTGCAGCTTAACTTTTTGCTAGCTGCCTCTGAAAAGCCCAATGCTTATCAATTGTAGAAATTTCAAAACAAATTAATTATAATCCTACATATTAAGTTTAGATAATTTAAAAATAATGATTTGTGGATGCATATTTGAAGAAATAATTATTTTATTATTTTTTTAAATTCTGAAATATATCGAATATAATATAATAAGTAGTTTTACTTACCTATTTAATTTAAAATTTTCAATATCACAGCAGCAAGTAAAATGGATTTAAAAGTGAAAAGGTTAATAAAAACAAATATACAATTAAACTTAATTTATTATTATTAAAATTAACGATATTCAAACAATAATACATTTAAATCTGAAGTTAAAAAAAACCTGTATAAATAATATTAAAACCTCACATTTTTAACTTTGATCCATCATAAAACAATCATGATGACTACTGCTAGAGTCCTTTTGAATTAAATCGAATATGGGTAGAAGATCGGGCGAATTCTTTATTTGCGTTACAAATTCATTTAAATGGGGGTTTTTATCTGAAAGGAAAAAGATTATCAGTTAATGCATATTAATATGCTCAAAAAAAAATGTTAAATTATTTTGTGTAACAATGTAATTATACACTTTTCACAGGGGAAATCAGTTCACTCGCTATCAATGCCTAAAATTTTTTTTTATCCTCTCCATTTTGAATTCTCGAAAAAGTCACCGGCCCTGCATGAGCCAAAGAAGAAAAATAATAAGCTTACCAGCATCTGGAATAGTCAGCAATGCAGAAACAGCTCTCAAAGCCGAACGTTTCAATTCATCTTGCTTTTCGTATTCTTGCTTAACCGAGTTAGCTTTTACTTTCATTGTGCAGGTAACTCGTAACGGTTCGACAAGTCTGTCCAATCCTAAAAAAAAACAATATTAAGTAAAAAACAATAAATAAACAAACACCATCACCTTACTTTGTAATACTGCACTTGGTGATATTTGAGCCAGCCTAGCAGCCATTAAGTATGTTAACATTTTAATGTCGTAATGATCCTTAAGACCATTTTCAACATGATTGAGAAATTCAAAAATGTCGATTCTATCCAAACACGAATCTAATAGAGTATACATGCATTCAAAGGCTGCTTTACGTATATCCAAACCATCATCAACAGTATGTTTGAAAGGACCCATTTCCACTTCACGGATTAAATCTCTCTAAAAACACAAACCGTATAACACAATTCAAACAAAACTCCATAACTTACTCACCTTAATTTTGGTTTCACTGTACAATTGAGGTAAAATAGAATCTAATAAATCTCTAATGAGGGCAGGCTTATTATGAGCTGCAGAATTAAACGCTACGAGAGCAACTCTTCTCACATTTAAATCTGGATCTTCCAGAGTATTTAAGAACAATCCTATACATTGTCTTAACAAAGGGTCTATTGCTTGAGGCTGAAAATGTTTATTATAAGCTCGCTTTCTTTATTTTAATTAAAAACAAAACTTACTTGATCAGATATTGTAAATTTAACAGCGGTCACTACTGTCGTTCGCATCAAAGGCGAAGGAGAATTCAACGATTCCTTAAGTTTAGGAAGAAGGTTTTGGGGATCAATAAGGGTAAGTTTGCCGAGACATTCGGCTACAACATTACGAGTACCTTCTTCCCCACACTCGCAATGACGAAACAGCTGTTGCCAAATTGCAGGCACAAACGGAAGAAGTTGTTGAATACCTTCTTGAGTAGCAGATAGACAAACGATGACTTCTTTCAGAGAGTGTAAAAGTAAATATTGACGTTTTGGTTGGTTTTCTATTTCTGATAGAATGAACGGTAGGTATTTTCTTAAATTTCCAATAGATATACTTCCTAATGCATAGCTGGCAGCAGATTTAATTTCTTCTGAGACATTTGAAAATGAAAGTATTATGTCTTGTTCTAGTTTTCCTACTGAAGTTAAATCACTACAAAAAGCAAATTATTAGTTTAAAAGTACCAAAGAAAATCATAAAAAACTTACATATTACGTCCAATTTCTCCAATAATAAGAAGTCCAAATATGTGTTGCGAATCGCTTCTGGCATTTTGTATATCATATATAAATTGCTGCACTACTGGAAGAGCTTTCGTAGGACATATAACAGTTATAGCTGCTACACATTTTGCTAAAGAATAGTACGCTTGCTTATGAATAGTTTCTTTCCCTTGCACATTTAGTATAGGAGATATTAACATCTGAACTAGTTCATTGTAACTTAAACCTGGTAAACGACACATAACTAATGCCTGGAAGAACTCTAACATCGAATTTAAAGCTGCTCCTTGTAAGAGGGGCGATTTAACTAAATTCATTATTTCCGGTAAAATGTGTTTCGAAATATTTTGTAATGCCTTCGGATGAACGCTGGCTATCGATTTAAGTATAACTAGAGTCCACTGAGCAATGTGAAGGTCAGATTCGTCTAACAGCGGAGGCAATTCAACTACTACTGGTTGTAGAAGTTCGGGATACAACTGCTGGCGATAGTTTTTAAGCAAACAATCTAATAAAAGCAGCGTACTAAGCTTCAACGCCCTCTGATTTTTGCGAAGAAATGATCCTAAGATAGGCATGGCTTCGTTCTACAAAAAAAAATAAGAAATTAGGAAAAATTTGAGTTCAAATCGCTCAACTTACGATAATAGGCAAATTAATGTGAAGCGGAGACGCAGCAATTTTCGTCAAGGCCTTAACTGTTGTAAGTCTTGTTATTTCGTTCTTCAGTCTATCTAAAAAGAGAGGCAAGCAAACCGCCAGTTCTTTACGCAAGCAGTCACCCAAATTACAAACAATCTGTCCCATTGTAGATATAGCTCGTTCTTTAACTTCTTGATCTATATCAGAAGCCTTCAACCTAACTAAAGTGCATTGATATATTTCGTTTGTGAACGGTGAAAAATCAAAATCACACTGGGTATTAATAGGTCTAATAACTTTAACTAGTTCCTGAAGAACATTTAATGCTTCTGCGGTTATTTTGTAGAAACTGTCGCTCACTGCATTTATGACCGGTGGCAACAACACGGGAATATGAGGGTGAAATACTTCTGGAGGATGTGATGTAAGTAGGCAATAAATAAAAGATAAAGCATCTATTTTCATATTGCTGCTAGAATTTTTTTCTCCCAACGAATACAAAATACCAGGGATCAACTCCCCAATTTGGGTAGTCAAAGCACCCGGAAGAACATTGCAAACTTCCTTCAAAAGGAAAAAGCAATCTTGCCTTGTTTTCATGCTCTTTTCTTTCATTTGGGGAGACACTCCTTTAACAATCATAGGAACTTGCTGTTGAAGTAAGTAAACTGGAGTCTCTTCCTGTTCCATAGAATCTGGATCTATATTAGCACTTACAGATGATTTCGTTTGTTTTAATAGAGCAATATATGCATGAAAAATATCCGATTTTACATTTTCTTCTCTTTCTGGAAAGGGATAAAAACGTTCCAACCTCTATGTGAATAAATTAATTAAAAAAATTACCTTTAAATCTGCTAATCAATTCAGGAGACAAAGTTTTATAGAATTCTGAGAGCAGCTCATGGCGACTAGATATAACTGCCTCTAAACACTTGGCAGCTGCGCGACGAACCTTCCAGCTCATGTCGTCATCATCACTATATTCATCATTTTCTTCATCATCTTCCTCATCTTCTGTCGTATCCATAAGTCTGTCATTCTCGTCATCCTCATCGTAATTATAGTTTGGATCGTACGTCATATATTTTGTACAAAGAGCAATTATCTGAAAATTAGTAAAAAGTTAGAACTATACGATTAAAAAACAAAAGAAACATACATTGGGAATATGAGGAGTGATTTCTTTAGGACATCGATTGACAAACGACTCAAATGCTTGTAAGCAAAACTCGCGCAATTCATCATCGTCTTCATTGCTGTAAGGAAGAATTAACAGCACAAACTTTTCAATATGTTCCCCGAATCTATGACCAGACTGTCGACAAACAGCTGCGACACACTGAATATATGTCCTAGTTTGAGTTTGATTGACATTTGATACAAGCCCGTCACATAAATGATCTATAAGTTTACCATATAGTTGAAGGTTGCAGGATAATACTAAGTTACTACAAGCTGCAATGGTACGTTTACGGACAGCTTGACGTTGAGAGCACAACTGGGGCAAAAGTGCGCTGAGTATTTGCCCATGAAACGAGGTCAATACGTTCCCGAACCTTGACAGGAGATCGGCCACAATATCGAGGGCTTCCAGTTGTACAGACACGTCTTCTTGCTAAAAGAGAATGCGCTTGAAATTAGAAAGAACTGGAAAAAAATTGGTAAAACGTACACGTTCTATTGCAGTCGTTAATCTCCCAGTGATCCTCTTGCAGATGTTCCCAGATAGCCCCCCTGGCGCTTGCGGAAGTTCAGCGATGACAGTTTTTAAGCCGATACTTGAAATATCTCTCAGTTGTTCTTTTTCGGAAATCATGTTTGAACACAATGCCTCCACAATTGTTTCCACCTGATATTCTTTTACCTTATTTACCAATGGTCCCAGACTGGAAGTAAAAATATGTATTAATTAAATGTATTGAAGAAAACATTTTTAATTTAGGTTTTTTCACAGTAGTTCCTAGAAAAATTTTACTATGTTCAAAGTGCTGCTGCACACCGCAAGAGGTTGCACACGTTAAAATCAGCAAGGCAATACATACAATCACAGGTTGGAATCAGAGAAAAAATAGACGTGTATCACATCGAAAAATTCTCACGTGGCAAATAATGAAAGTTAAATGCTGGGATGAATAAATTAGAATTAATATTTGGATGCCTAGTGCTTCTTTTCAAAAACAAAAACATTTTTAAAGGATGGGAACCTACCAAGGGTTTCAATGGACGATATGCAAATTTTTATGTATATCCCAAGTAGAGACTTTTGAAAAGAGAGTACAGTGTACTTATTCATGCATGAAATTCTATAATTTTCTACTAAGAAAAATCAGAGACATTCCTAGCTTGAAGAATTTCAAAAGTGAAATTTTTAATTGCCTAGTAAATATAGGACCCTATTTCGTAAATAAATATTTGAATTGAATTTTTCTGTTAGCTGTAACTGATTTTTATGTTGATAGTTTAAAAATAAAAAAATTAATGTTGATATTAGAGCACAAGTACACCAACACATAAACTTTTAAAATTAGTTTTATTAATACAAACATACCTCAATGCTTGCATGACATAATTTCATTTTAAGGAATTCAGTTATAATAATAAGCAGTATTATATGAAAAACTGCATTTGAAAAGTTCCTAATTATGTTTGGGTATTGTTGTTGAGTTCCTGTGTCGTAATAAAGAGATTATGAACATCAGTTCCAAATTGAATTTTATTATACAAGTAAGGAGGTGAAGCTCCATGTATGCTTTGGTGATATAGACAAACAGCGTGTAGACTCCAGCGATCCGCCATCATCATCATCCATCCTGCTCTCTGCAATGTGTGTGAACTATTTTGGTCACGTTGTAGGAACTTCCTATCTCTATTATCATTCCGGCAATTATAAAGGCGTCACAATAATTAAAGTTACATGGACCAAACACACAATATTTGAGTTAAGAATGTGGCGATAAGAAAATAAGTGCTCG
>JAUIMW010001762.1:0-11814 GCA_033557785.1 Enochrus cinctus
CATTGTTTTTGCATGAGTATAAACTCTTCTCCAATTATCATCTTTAATATACCTGTGAGCATTTAGAGCTCCATTTTCTACAAATATAATGTCTGTTTGTGCAAATGTAGAAATTCCTGCCCAAATCATCACAGATCTACCACGGAATGAGAATCGTTCTGATATTGTGCAGTCGGTGAAATAATTGGTCCCTTGTAATAATCAATATGTACGAAAAGGATCGATCAATTAAGTCTTGCCGGTCTGGGCGCTAGTTTAAGTAAATTTATATATCCACTTATCTTACTGTTTCGTTTTTAGCAATGTATACGGTTTGTTTTTGATATTCGGTCATCATTTCATTAAATTTTTGAAACCATTTTGTTAAAGCATATATTATTTTATATGTCAAAACAAACACTACATTTTATCATTGCTATGCGTCCTATTCCTGACTATATTTTTACGCATGTACAGAATGTTTACACTTAACTATACTAATTAAAATCACGTCCAAACAATAACAGCAGACACCTAAGTAAATTTTAGCTAAAAAAGAAACTGCATGCAGACTTTAACCTCATTTTGGCATAAGTAAGTCTCCTCCTACGGTGTTTATCAAAGTACATACGTTGTTGAACAAGATCGCATACATAACAATTTCTTAGTAAAATTAATCATTAACTTGTTATTATAAGATTATTTATGCTAGTATTTTTATACATAAATCTGACGTATTAATTCAAGAACGATCGACTGAAGTTTACATTGGGTTCGTTTGGAAACTGGAATTTAGAATGTATTCTTCTAGTTCCTCGCTTGACTAAAATTTAAACTTATTTTATAAATTTTGAAGGATTGTAAAGTCAACCCTATTATCAAAGCAAATCTAAGAAGAGTTGTATAGTTCAATATTAGTTAAAGATTACTTCCATATGATTTATGTTTATAAAGATGCATTATATATGTTGCACTTTATAAACATGTGATTACGAAAATTATAGTATCTCTAAAGTAAAGTAGCGTAAGATAGATATGGTGCAGATGAGAGATATAGTGCAAATTCTTCCTCGCATTTAATCATAGCCGGTAAATAATATACATATTACTTTATAATATCAAACTTTTAGTTATAGAACCGAGACTTGTACATAGATTCATTTTTATAACTCAATTGATTTATGTCTACCACATAATAGACCTACTATAAAAAAGTGTTTTGTATAGACAACTGAATAATACCGAAGTATAAAAGGTTGCCTAGTCTACAACATTTTATATATTAGTTGTTTATAGACCAAGGAGTGCCAACTCCCATATTAAAATGTTGCTGGTAGTAGGGAAGAGAGTGAGAGGGTAGCACTCCAAAAACTAATGAGGGGTACATTATACAATATGGCGTCCTTCTTCTTCTTACCTTCATCTATAAAACGCTATACTTTTTCCTTTTTATTTTTTGCAATGCAGTTTATTATAGGTACATTAAAAAAACGTCATATTATAAAAAAATTGTACACATGTTCAGAAAGTAAATTGTTAATAAAGTAAGCATATATAAAATGAATATTCTTAAATGAAGTTTAAATTTGCTTATTATGTACTTATAATTGTTTTGGTATATCTTAGGAATATGTGCTACACTAATATCTAAAGCAGTGTTTTCTAAGGTGTGGGTCACGACCCCCAGGAGGTCGCAAAGCTTTTGTAGAGGATCGTAAAGCCTCAGTTAAATATGTTAAAAAAAACAAAAAGCATTGCATTTGGCGAATTAGTAAAATACAAGCGAAGGATAGGGGATCGCGAAATATTTTTACATACTGAGGAGGTCGTGCCATGAAGAAGTTTGAAAAAAGTTGATGAAGATTATAACCAACAAATATTTTTTAGAGTAGTTTTTTTATTATAAAAATTAGCATTCTTATCATGTTTATATCAGAAAATAAGCAAATATCAATAAACTGTGAGGAATTTTCGAAGTTAACGAGCATGTGAATATGCCTCGTTTACAAAAAAGTTTTTCCCTAAAAATGTTTTTTAGTTTATGATTAAATATATTAAAAGAAGGCCTAACCTTAGTAGGAAATGGGTTAGCATATCAAGTGAAGTAGACATGATCAAATTGAATTACAAAGGCTTGTTTGAGTGAGCCTGCGGAGCTATAATTTAGACACATTTACATAAGATATTTAAACCAAATTAATAAGAATTTCCTGTAATTATCACTTTTTTTGTATCTAATCTATTAAAAAAAATATATATCAAAATATTATTATGTGACATTGGGATTTAGTTTACATACATGATGTGTACACTAATTGACCTAACTATACTTATGTACTTGACATGTACTCCATCAAGATTTTATTTTATGATAATAATGAAAAACATTTGTTACAATAATTTAATTACAATATTAACAGAAATTAACAAAGAAATCTAAATAAAAAAATCATGTATTAAATCTATTGTAATTATTATCGACATATGAGCAAAATTTAGTGCGGCTTATAAAATGACGCGACTTATAAATGGATGGGCTTATAAGCGGGTGCGGCTCAATAGAGAGAAAAAGTAGAATATCCATAAATTCAAATTTAAGGGCTTGCCCGACTCAACTAAGCTGCGAGCATACGCAGCTATATTTTAAGCAACTTTTACAGCAGACGAAGCAGCTATCAATAAATTGAAATGCGGGGACTTGCCCGAGTCAGCGTATTAAAAGCTGCCAGAATATATAACTATGTATGTT
Organism: Enochrus cinctus; assembly: GCA_033557785.1. NCBI lineage: Eukaryota > Metazoa > Arthropoda > Insecta > Coleoptera > Hydrophilidae > Enochrus > Enochrus cinctus. Next base: position 2,729 of record JAUIMW010001762.1, read on the forward strand.
TAAAAAAACTTATTTAAACAAGTTATCAGTAAATTAAAAAAAATACTTATTTAGTTTAGAAAAATAAAAAGAATCTGATAAAATTGCAGGAAACACTTAAAAATAAGTGATTTGAAATATAGTTGCGTATGCTTCGCTGCTTTTTTCGCTTTTAATTTATTGACAGCAGCTTCACTTGGTATAAAAATATCTTAAAATATAGCTACGTATGCTATCAGCTTCGCTGCTCATTGACTCGGGCAAGTCCTCGCATTTCAATTTATTGATAGTTGCTTCGCCTGCTATAAAAGTAACTTAAAATATAGCTGCATATGCTCGCAGCTTACCTCACTCGGGCAAGCCCTCCAATTTGAATTTATTGATACTTATTTCGCTTGGTATAGAAGTACACAGTTTTTACACTTTCTACTTTTTCCTTCTATTGAGCCGTCCATCCATTTATAAGTCGTCTCCATTTATAAGGCGCGCCAAATTTTGCTCATATGTCGATAATAACTACGACACAATATGGTTAAAATACTTTTCTTTACAAGTATTTATGAAGTGTTTTTCAACGCGTGGGTCGCCAACCTCTGGGGGCTGCAAACCCTCCGTGGCGGGCCGTGAAGCCTCAGTTAAATATGTAAAAAAAAACAAAAAAGCATTGCGTTTGGCGAATTAGTAAAATACTAGTCAGAGGTAAAATACAGGCGAAGGATAGGGGGTCGCGAAATATTTTTACGTACTAAGGGGAACTTGCCATGAAAAAGGTTGAAAAATACTGATCTAAAGAATACTTTTGAACTTCTTTAAACTTACCAGGAATACAAATATGAAGCCGGATTTTTTTTTTAATTTTAAACCTTTATTGCGAAAAATTGGTACAAGATATTTTATTCAAAATGTCCTGTTGTCCTCGCTAGCTGCACATTTTTCTCATCAGAAGACCTTTCAAAAAATTGTTCAATATTTATGGAAAACCAGTCATTGACCCATTGTAATTTCGTAAGAATCTGCTGGTTAATTAGTGAATGATATGATAATAATTGATGAAAATAAGTGATACACCAAGTCTGGCGAATAAGCCACTTGTGGCAGTTCTTCCCAATCAAGCTACTGTATCGTGTCTTTGACTGGTCTTTCACGGTGTGGCGGAGCATTATCGTCAGGAAAATCATCTTGTGTTACGTTGTAAGGTATTCCAGGCGTTTCCCCAAAACTGCATTGTTTAATTCGATCAATTGTCGATAACGTTCTCCCGTAACTGTTTCTCCAGGTTTGAGCAGCACAAAACATTTTAAGAACTTGTAATGCGGAAGTTAATCCCAAAATGACTTGATTGATGACCCTAAGTTGAGAATGCATAGAAACGAGAGTTCGTTGCATACTGAAGAGCCAGTATCTTTGGTAAAAACTTGTTCAAGTATCACGAAAACTTTTTCGTCTCTGGGGTTGTAATCATCTTCAGAAATAAAAAATAGATTAAGCTTAAACTCAAAGATCTACTTTTATTTATATCAATAATGATGCAATAAAATTGATATTTACTTCCAAATCACTTTCATTTGTCACTTTTCTAGAGTCAATGTGACCTTTATATCTACATTATCTTCATACTTTTCATTTTCTATGTTTGAGACATACAATATTCATAGCTTTAACAGTGTTCTTTAATAATTTGAAGGACTCAGTATTGGTGGCACCTATTTCGTTTGTATATTCGGCTTCTAAATGATGATAAATTTAAAATATTATTTCAAATTCGTATCATAGGATAAGTATTATTAATGATTCGTCGAATATATTGTATCAGATTGTCGATGAAATAGTTTTAAAAAATCTACCAAAGGTTGTATATAATTTAGTTGCTATAGAAACTGACTCTATTGAATTGACCCAACTTTATAAAAAGCAATTCTGTTAATGTCAACTTTCCTTTTTATTGTCAATTATTATGTTTTTATTAATAATAAATTCACGTGATATATAAATAAAAAATAGAAGTAACATTTTTATTTTAAGTCGGGCACATTTTTGTAGATTAACCGGTTTATTGTTTAACAAATGATACTCGCTCTGAACAAGAATTTGCGTGATGCGACAGCAAATAAAACAGTTGTTTGGAACGGTATTTTTTAAATAATTTTGATGGGAAAGTGCACATACTTGCTTTGGCGGTTCCGATTTAGATTCAGTTTAACGAATTAATTAATTTCTATGAAAACAAACAAAAATTTTCACTTGTTAAACCGTATGAGCGTGTCCAACCGAACAAAACAATTATCTACTGAATAAACCGTTTTGTTCTGAAACGCTAAGTTTCCTGCCAAAATTGCACTAATTTGCCGAATACTAGCGTAAATGGTGGAGGCGTAAAGTATTAATTTTAATATTTGAAAATAATTCTAATTTTTTTAATGTGGATTATTTGTGGGCAACCCTGTTGGATGTTGAGAGTACCTTTCTCGGCACTAATACTTTAACTAATAATTTCAGGTGTACGCCATGGATACCGCTATGTTAAGAACTCTCCTGTCCGGCCAGCAACTTGAAGCAACAGTAGTTCTTCAGATGTTACAGTGCTTAGTACGTGTTGCAATCAACGGTACCTGTTTATCATGTAAGTAAAATTCGATATCACTATTTACTTTTTTATTATTTCTTTGTCTATACAATAACTTGTAAAGCAGCTTCTGTTTATCATATTATTGTATATTTATGCGTGTATTAGATGAATCATCCGGTGCTCGAAGGAGCTTAAGAGATATAAGTTGCAGAGTATGAACAAACGAATTCAATTACTTGGTTACATGAACTTCAATTAGAGCATTACAAATAACACAGTATTTTTTTAAATTTTGAAATAGATTCATGTGATATCATGGGCTGTTACTCACAGCTCTGCATCGAAAGACAATAATCTAATATTCCAATTTAGGAGTATCAAGAACGTCTGCCAAGGAATGTCATTAAAATTCAATGTGTTTCTTATGAGTGAACGCTTTTAGAATTTATTAAATTTTTTAACATGTCAAAATAAACTGACTTATGTGTTACAAGAAACTTTATATTAGTAATCAACATTAAATAATTACAGAAGAAATAAAATAATAAAAAAAATAACCTCATCAATTTACACATTTACCTATTTCATCGTAATTATTAGGTTCGGATAATGAGATGCATTATACTATAAGGGAAATAGATCTGCGCATATTTTCAATCAAGTAAAGCTGATTATATAGGGCAATTTCTTTAGTCAATTAGGCTTTGATGAATTTTAATGCTATCATTAGATGGCACAAGATCAAACGGAAGTTTTTTTAACTCTGCTCTATACTTTTATGGATTCAAATAGAACGCATACTCTATAACAGGGTTTCTCTCACAAAACTGTGACTTTCCTTTGATTTTTTTATGCCCGATATTCCATATTTCATATCATTGACATTTGATATTTTATCAAAAACTTTATATAAATGTAAAGGAATTCGGTCTGAGGTATTTTTTTGTGAAATGAAGAAGTCAAAGAATATTTCCCATTAGAAAGATAGATAAATAGTTTATCTTTTAAACGTTGTTTTCCTAAATGATGCGATGGTTTTAAAATATATAATTTCTATAGTGGAAACGTGCTAAATGGAACAAATTTAGGAACCTCTAACGTTTATATTTATGATACATGATGCACGTTTCGCTCCTCTCGTAAATATAATTTTGGTGCCCCCAGAAAAAATTATATTTTTATTACATTCAATAGTTTTTATATAAATATTTATATAATTAAACATAGTAAATATATAAAATTTTGAATTGAATGATACTTCAAAAATTATATTTTTATTACATTTAATAGTTTTTATATAAATATTTATATAATTAAACATAGTAAATATATAAAATTTTGAATTGAATGATACTTCAACCAATTAATATTCTTTTCTACTACTTCTTGAATAAATCATTTTTAGAAAAACTAAATGATATAATTTTCATTGCCAAAAATACACTTTAAAATTAAGTTTGTTTCGCACCACGTATACTACCGAACGAATATTGAAAAAAATCATTATATAATTTATATTAAACAGTAATTTATTAAGATTTTTTCGAGATTTTAAACTTGCAAAATCTCTAATTGAATCCTTTTTTATATAACTAGTAATTAATGCACAGTAATAATTCAGTAATATTAAATGTGGACGAAAAAATTGTTGGTTTTTTATACAGCAAAAATAGTACTGTACCCCGTTTTCTGAAACTTTGCTGTAAATTGCAGTTCAAAAATGACATCAAATGATGTTTTCATGTAGAAATTTAAGAAGAGGAATGCATTCTGTATTTTCATGTAAAGAAATTAAGTTTTTGTGGTGCATTTGATCAGTTTTAACTAAAAGGGCTATAAAATATTAAAAAAAATGTTATTTTTTTAAAATAAAAAGCTGATATGTTGCAATCAAAGTGGAAAAGAAGGCAAGCAAAGAGAAACCTTATCAGACATATCACAGATTTGCAAATTTATAGAAACTATAGTTCGTTATTTTCGCATACACATACAATTCCCAAGTTCCGCATATTGACTTTTCCAAAATGAAAAAAGTGGGATATCTTCACTGAATTACCCATCAAAGAAACTATTTTATTTTGGCCAATGAAAAGAGTGATCAAGATTTTTTAAATTTTAAGTGGTGTGTGTTGTGGTACCTTGTTGGTAGATCTGTTGCAGAAGATAATGGCTAGTGTTCATAAAGAAACTCCTTAAAATTTTGTCTGCATCGGAACTTAGACACACGGGCCACGGAAACATCGCCGAAATTGACGATCCAGTTTCACTATCGATTACTGCTTTTTATTTTTATATATAAATTTATATCATACATATAGATTACTATATTTCCAATAATATTTTTAACTTTTATGCATATTTTCTTCATTGATTCTATTCGCCTTAGAAATATTCTTCTTTTTCTTCCTCGATATAATTATTTTAGAGTTATAAAATAACGTTCATATCAACCTAATTTCAATGCATGTTAATAACTTTGCCAATTACATAATAATTGGAGATTTTAACGGTGAATAAAGTGATGAACCTTTAGGTTAAGTATCGGCAACATTTAATTGAATAGTAAAATGAGTTCCCGTATTTTCGTGAAAACAAATTATTTAAGAGTGCAGACGTGACCTAGTTTGTCGCCGCAACATGTGGAAGACACTTCGATGGTCAGGGAAAGTCATCGACCTTAGCGGTACACAGAAACGCTCCTTCTCACTTGAACTTGGACTTTCCTATTATACATCCTTTTTATTCTTGGCATACCTCGCATTCTTCATTAGTCATAGGCCAAGAAATGGAATAGTTCTGGTTTTGGTGCGTCATGTCATACCATGAGATAGGTTAGTAAACATCAGCCGTTTAGATCTTGCGAGTAGATTTCGCTTGATAACTATCTTGCTTATTGGGTCACTGTGCTATAGCGGTGAAGTTATGTGGATACATCTTAATTTGGAATACTGAACCTTTTTTCCTGATAATTCAACGAAAGAGAAAATTTTCTTCGATATTTGTTTAGATACTCCTTTACTTCCGCATATCGGGCACTTATTGAACAAGAAAAAAATACTACTTAAAAAAACTGAATGCTTCCATTCTCTAATTGAAATTGCATTTCGCACGGAATTGAAACTGTAAAAAAAGACAGTTATGAACAGCGCAATTGTTAACTTAAACAGGGTTGAGAACATACTGTCAACAATAAGCTAATATCAACGGAACAGTATATTTCACAAACTGGAGCTTAGCGAACAAAATGGCTTATTAGTAGTTCTTTTACATGCACACTAGTTCGTTTACGTCGTCTATTAGCATATATTAGTGCTTACCGTTAAATTAAATAAGTCTTTGTAAGTGCTTGAGTTTTATGTGAGCGCGTTACACCACCAACAAGTTTTTCATTTCCTATCATTTATATATGTTTTTTACTTTAAAATGAAATAAACTGGCAGACGGATGCAACGTACACAAATAAATGAAGCAGCACGCTCTTCAACGGTGACTGTCGGGTAGGGGCTCAGTAGCGGTCAGACAGCATTATATATTTGCAAAAATTTGTGTTGACAGTCAAAAATATAGTGCGATACCTCTAAAAACGATTTATTCAAAAAATAGTAGAAAAGAATTTCAATTTATAACGCTACAAATTTACATTTAAATTCACAATAGAGTTAATAAAAATGAATAGAAGATAAGAAGGTTAAAGTTAAAGAAATATTTAATCAAATTTCATTAAACAAATTTTAAAGTAAATAATAATAGAAATACAAAATTATCTGAAATAGATGTTACGGGTATGATAAAAATACTAAATTCACGATAAAGAAAGAAATATATGTATTCAAAATAATGTTGTATAACACAGGCTCCAGTTTAGTAAGCTGTATTGTGCAGAGGGTTAATTCAGACCATTTCACTTAAACACGTGTTAAAAATAAAGTATATGTTAATATACCAATTACATAATATTCAATACAGAAGGTTTAAATTTGGAAGAAGTGATGTTAGGTACATCTACGGAATTTCAAAATTTCCTTCGTATGGGATTTTTTGGCACTAACGAGTATAATTTAATATCATTTCTTATTATGTTGCTCTCTAATGATATAAGTATTAGTTGCTTCTTCTCCATTTTATCAACTTTAACTGCTCACTTTGCCATGAGATCGCCTTACATGTGGAGGCAAGAGAGACGCCTCTTCAAGTGAGATGGGAATGGTTGTCGGCTAAGTACATAGCAATATTAAAATATCGGAATAATACGCATGTCGTAGAAAACATCAAGAAACTATTGGAATGGAGTGCACCGTATTGGAAGCTCAAAAAAAAACACCGTACCAGGCTAAAGCGCTGCGCATTGTACAAAGCAAAAACTAAACCCGATGAAGTAGACCCTGCGATTCTAATAGAACCTTATATTTAGACATAATAAGTCATTTTGCTTCCTACTCAAAAATTTATACAGACGGATCGAAGAGTCCAACAACTGCGAGTTACGCTTACATTATTGCTGACAAAAACATAAACGGTATGTAGAAACTGCATCCGAAATGTTCCATCTTTATTGCGGAAGCCTTTGCTATCCACGCATACACACTCCATTGTTATTAAAATCAAAAACCTAATAAATACCCTAAAAGCAAGAAATATCAACATTAAACTGGCGTCACTGAAAATACATGTTGGGATTGCGGCGAAGTAAGCAGCTGATGAGCTGACCAGACATGCGACGGTCGATGGTGAGGAGTATGGAAAGTTTGTGGCGAGGGAGGATTTGATTTCCACCTTGCGAGATGTATGTTTTCGAGAAGAATGGTGCAGACTCTGGAAAAAACATCAATCCGACAGACCTTCTTAATTTGCAAAAATACATCCAAATATAAACTGTACACCTTGGTGGCAGGATTTAACCATTGTCACCAGGATGAAATTCGGCTATGGCTCGTTCAGGGCGCATCTCTATTGGTTGGGTTTGGTCGAAGATCCCATCTGTTCTTGCAAGAAGAAGATCGCAGGACCACTTGATGACAAAATTGACGAATAAATAAATATTTTTCGAAAAAAAAATAAAAAAAAATCAGTCACCTTTTTGAGCGACCCTCGTATGTTTTTGTAAGAATTTATGAATTTCGGTTGTGGAACATACAGCTTTTCTTTCTGATCACTGCTCCAGTGCATAGCCTATTTTTTGATTCAATGCTGTCAAAATTTGATTTGAATAAACTATTAAAAAGAAGTACTTCTACATATGTGCCAAACTGATAGTCATAGGAACCTCTTAGTTCTTTTTCCAATTACTTTTACCAGGCAACCAAAAAAGTTCGTGCGATTTTGAAGGTTAAGAAATAGTAACACAAAAATGTAACATAATCCATTTTTCATGTCAACATTCGGTCAAAGGACGGTACTAAGTTGTGGCAGGAAAGCAATGATGAGTAGATTGATAAGCGGTTTAACTTGTTCTCTTCACTTAATCCATGTGGTACCCATTTGCTTACTTCCATCTTTTCTCAACCTGGTGCAAATGTATGCGAATAGTTTCATCACTCACATTAAATCTTAAGATAAAAGTTTGGCACATCTGATTTAAATCCTGCTCGATTGCCAACTTGAATCGTTGTTGTTGATCGTTGATGGTCTTCCGGAGCGAGGTTTATCTTCCAGAATTTCATCTCAAGAGGCAAATTTTTAAACCACTTCTAACCTGTCCGTTCAGCTACAGTACCTTCCCCAAAAGCAGCGCATGTCTTACGACCAGCTTCTGCAGCTTTGGTACCAAGTTTGAATTCATAAAGTAAACAAGCACAAGTTATTGCATTTGACACATCCATACTCTACTAAAGTATGATACTCCTTGAAATAAGCTTTAACTTATATACAAATTACCCGACTACTACATCCTGTTTTTTTTAATATAATTCATAGAAGGAGACAATAAATAAAAACCGCAGGAACTTTTTTGGTTGCCTGGTTAATCCTATTTATTAATCTCATAGTTCCAGCTTTATAGAATCCATTGTTTTTACTTATAAATTGACAAATAATCTCTGTTATTATGTGGATGTGGTCACATGCTTCTACACATGAAAGCAAATTTATTACCTTATTACCTTACTTGCTAAATTCATTTTTTATATGCAGTTTTAGACCAAGAACCCTATCTCTTCACTTTGGTGAAAAATCCATGAGTCCTTCTTTTTATTTATTTTGTTTTCTTTGGGTGCTATCTCTTTTATTTCATTTTCATAACGAATAAGAACAAACAGTTTATTGACATTTATAGAGACTCATTTTCCATGATCTATTAAGAAAAATTCACAACTAAGATATTATATCTTGTATTAGGTTATTTTTCTTTGATAATGAAATGAAATTTGAAATTTATTTATAAAAAATTTGTGCTTACATCAAGAATTATATATACAAAAAAACAGAAATTAAATATTATTACAAGCACAGGACGCACCTAAGCCAAAGGGGCTTGTGTTGTGGTCCCGCGCCTCCAGCACATAAACTGCATCGTAGACGCAAATTGTATTAATATGCACAAGGA
>JAUIMW010001763.1:0-11813 GCA_033557785.1 Enochrus cinctus
TTTTAATCGCATATATCTTAGTATATAATAAATTAAATCAATCGAAATAAGAACCGTTGGAATCGATACACTTTTGCCAACGAGAAGTAAGCTTATTTATTCCAACATAAAATTCTGGATCGATAAATTCTCGGAAGCCATTTTTGACAGCGTCGAGATTTTCTTCTGTAGGAAGTGATCGAGGTGTTTCAAAAAATGATAATCGGTAGGTGAGAGGTCCGGTGAATATGGTGGGTGAGGCAAAGTTTCATAGCCTAATTCAGCCAGATTCCGCAGCGCCAGAAGTGCGACATGTGGTCGAGCGTTACCATGAAGAAGAATGGTACCCATCCTCTTGACAAATGCCGGGCGTAGTTCTTGCAATTTTCGGTGCATTTCGTCTATTTCTTGCCAATATTTTTCAACGGTGATATTTTCGCCTGGATTCAGAAAGTTATAGTGGATCAGATCGGCTTGTGGCCATCAAACTATCACCATCGCCTTTTTTGGGTGCAACATCGGCTGTTAAGCTTCCTCGTGGTTTAACCATTGTGCTGATCGTTTCCGATTATCATATAGGATCCATTTTTCATCGCATGTTGCAATACGATCTAAGAATGGATCGTTCTTAAAAAAACGCAGAACTCACCTCAAAACGACGATTTTTTTATCATCATTCAATACATGTAGCACTCATTTATCAAAATTTTTTGTTTTACAAAATTGACGGAGATGGTTTAGGACTGCCGGATGACTTACTTTTAACCTTAAAGCAAGCTCCCGAATTGTTGTACGCGGATTTGTCTCTACCAACACTTGCAATTCGTCATTATCAACTGCCGATGACCGGCCACGTCCTTCTCCATCTTCAACACTTTCATCGCCATTTCCGAATTTTTGAAACCAACGATGTACCATACGTTCATTTGCGGTTTGTTGGCTGAATACCTGGTTCTCCTTCATTTCCATTTTAAATTTCATGGATGATAATGAGAAGAAATAATCGATATAATAAAAAAACACAGATAAATGTAGAGTGAAGCGTACTCGTACCGTGAATTATGATAGTGAATGCATAAAATAGGTAATGTTTGCAAAAACAAAGCAAAAAGTCAACTAACGCAGAAACGTCATTATTTTCTTACAAACCTAATAATTGGTCCTCATTTTTTGAGGATAATGTGACGAACCTCAAAATATATTAAATAAGTTAAGTTTCCATCCTAAATTATAACAAGTTAAGAATATTATCAAGACCTTTAAGTGAATATATTACGTTGTTTTTTAAAGTTTTGTTTCAATATAAAAACATTAATTGATTTTTAAGAAATTAAAAGTGTTAGGATTTTTCAGTAAAAATTATAGGTACGTAGATTTGGTTCTGTTTTATGTTGTTTTATACTCTCTTTGATTTAAGGGCTGTTTATTGATTTTTAACTTTAATAAAAAGAAGAACACTAGGGGATCTGCAGGTACACTGTCTTCTCCGTATATCTAATTTACCTAAAATTGTTTATAGTACTCTTAGTTTATGTAAATTAAACCAACGAATATTAAAAACGTAGTATACCGAGCACCTGGAGGACATTCCATGTCCCCAGACCCCCTGGTGGTTCTTTTTTATGTTGTTTTATACTCTATTTGATTAGAGGGATGTTCACTGATTTTTAACTTCAATAAAAAATAACACCAGGGAGTCTGGGGAACATGGAATGTCCTCCAGGTGTACTATCTACTACGTACTTCTAGTTTACCTAAAATTCTTGATGGTACCCTTAATGTATTTAAGTTAAACCAACGAATACGAAAAACGTAGTTTGAAAGCTAATATGAGAAATTCGTTTTTTCCAAATTGTATTCTTCAAATACACGAGACGATTAAAAATAAAAATGATGTTTTTAGACGATTTTTAAAAATCAACCCTCAACGAGATAAGTGAGGGTTGAAACATAATAAGGAAAGCCTATTGAGGTGGACTGTATCATTCCGTGTAACCACCTTATTTATACAGTGTGTGTTCAACACACAACGGATGTTGCTGGAAAAAAAATAGGTCATGAAAAAAGTACAAATATCATGGAGTCCAAGACCGTGCAAGAATTGTCCACTCTACAAATAAAGGCGATTACTGACCAAAATACTTGGCGTGCCTTATAAGATAGTGTACCATTGGGCACGACTAGATCCAGAAGAACTTGCTAATAACATTGGAGCAAAGCCCAAAATTTTTCCGAAGACCAAATTGACGCTGTGCTCTCGTGTACCAAAGATAATTGCAACTGCACTCTTAAACAATTGCAATCGAAAATTACACTTAGCTATATTTACAATTGGCAACTATTTACCATTAAGAAAGTTCACAGCAAACCTGCAACGATGAATTCCCTACATAATAAAATCAAAAAAGCTGAACAAGGACAACTGATCGTGTGGGTAGATGAGACCAACTTCAACCTCATCTGCTGCAGGACAAGAGGCCGCAACTCATAGCCTACAGAGGACCAAATATATACTATGTCGGTCACATGAGTTTTATTAATGCAGAAAATAAAAGTTTCTTATACTGCTCAATTATAGCTAACTTCGTTGTTGGCAAAATAAAGGCAATCAAATTGAAGACCTCGTTATCGTAGCTTGAAGCGGTAGTTAATGGGACTGACGGAACATTGTTACAACTAGAGCTTTATTCGCCAATACTCCACCTCATAGAAACCCTATGGTTGGTCAAAATAAAAACCTATGAAAAAATGAGTTAAGTGTGCAAGGGCTTGGTACGACGTGCAAGTTGGTAGATAATTTTTTAGTAATAAAATACTAATATGTAGTTCTAATAAATTGTTCCTAGTTTGACTATTATAATAATGTTTGTTCGGTTAGTATTTAATTGAAGTTATTTTAAATTGTTATATATCTAAAAACTGATATTGCAACTCAAATGATACATAAAAGATGGAACAACATAAAACATCATACAATATTAACGAAAACATAATTTACTGAAGCTGTACAATTTTGTTTAAACACAACATTTTTTTAATATAAAGACAATTTTTATCAACATATCATCAACTATCGCTAACTTAGTTCTGGAAGATTTAGGAGGATTTTAGGTACCACAAAGACACTCACTGTTGGCGTTATACAGGATGTCTACTTAGTACTCCCTTCCACGATTGCTGGTTTTTAGTTAATTAAATGAAAATTTTCGTTGACTCTATGTTAACTACAAGAAAAGTACAAGTTCTAAAAATAGTTTGCCTTATATATAATAATAAATAAATTTCATGACCAGCTAGGAATTTTCTTTATACAGAGTGTCCAAAATGTTCACCTGAAGATAAAACTTTTCAATATCGCATTTCTTCATTTTTTTAATTGTAACACCCTATATGCAGTATGATATATCGATAGGGTATTAATTTATCTTCAAAATGATACCAACACGTATATCTTTATCTTTGGTATTTTTTTACAAGAATGCAAATCATTATCAACATGTCTCTACAAGTTGTTTTATTGTAAATAATCACATTCCTGTCTGAGACAGTGTACTTGAAAAACATTCCATGTCCTCCCGATCTCCAAGTGGTTCTTTTTTTTGTTATTTTTCCTTATGGTCAAATAAGAACATATTTATTGATTTTTAACTATGAAAGAAGGATCACCAGGAGATTTGGGAGACACTGAATGTCCTCCAAGAACTCCGTTGTTTACATTTCTGTTGTTTTATACTCTATTTGCACACAGGAATGTTTTCTAATTTTTTACAATAAAAAGATAATCTAATTTACCTATAAATCTTGATAACATCCTTTATTTGTTTAAGTCAAACCAACGAATATGAAAAACATAGTTTACCGAGTACCTAGAGGACATTCCGCAATAATTTTAGGTAAATTAGATATACGTAGAAGACAGTGAACCTGGAGGACATCCATGTCCACTAGACCCTCTGGCGTTCTTCTTTTTATTGAAGTTAATAGTCAATAATCCCACTAGTTAAATAGATAAATTAAGAGTTCCATCAAGAATTTTAGGTAAATTAGAAATACGTAGAAAACAGTACACCTGGAGGATATTCCGTGTCCCCCAGTACCCCTGGTGGTCTCTTTTTGCGTTGTTTTTTACTCTGTTGCAATAAAGGGATTTTAACTGATTTTCATCAATAAAACAAAGTCTAGGGGACATGGAATGTCCCCCAGGTACTCGGTAAACTACGTTTTTCATATTCGTTGGATTAACTTAGATAAATTAAGGGTACAATCAAGAATTTTAGGTAAACTAGAAGTACGTAGAAGACAGTACACCTGGAGAACATTCCATGTGATCCCTTTTTGCGTTATTCAACAATAAAAGTAAGATCACCAGGGGGTCTGGGGGGCATGAATTGTCCCCCAGGTACTCGGTAAGCTACGTTTTTCGTATTCGTTGGTTTAACTTAGAAAAATTAAGGGTACCATCAAGAATTTTAGGTAAATTTGAAAAACGTAGAAGACAGTGCACCTGGAGGACATTCCAGGTCCTCTAGAACCTCTGCTGGTTTTTTTTAATGTTGTTTTATACTCTATTTAATTAGAGGGATGTTCATTGATTTTTAACTAAAAAACACCAGGGGGTCTGGGGGACATGGAATGTCCTCTAGGTGCAATGCCTTCTATGTATTTCTAATTTACCTAAAATTCTTGATGGTACCCTAAATTTATCTAAGTTAAACCAACGAATACGAAAAACGTGGTTTGTCGAGTACCTGGTGATCTTTCTTTTATTGTTGATAATCAGTTAACATCTCTTTATTACAGCAGAGTAAAAAACAATGCAAAAAAGGACCGCCAGGGGGGCTGGGGGACGTGGAATGTCCTCCAGGTGCTCTGTCTTCTACGTAATTCTAATTTACCTAAAATTCTTGATGGTACTCTTAATTTATCTAAGTTAAACCAGAGAATACGAAAAACGTAGTTTGCCGATCACTTGGGGAACATTTCATGCCCCCCAGACTCCCTGGTGGTCTTTCTTTTATTGTTGAAAATCAGTTAACATCTCTTTATTGCAACAGATTGCACCAGGGAGTCTGGAGGACATGGAATGTCCTCCAGGTGCACTGTCTTTTACCTATTTCTAATTTACCTAAAATTCTTGTTGGTACCCTTAATTTATCTAAGTTAAACCAACGAATTCCAAAACGTAATTTGCCGAGTGTTTTTTTTTATTTTTTATACTCTATTTGACTAGGGGGATGTTTATTGACTTTTAACTGCAATAAAAAGAAGAACACCAGGGAGTCTGGCGGACATGGAATGTCCTCCCAGTCTTCTACGTATTTCTAATTTACCTAAAATTCTTGATAGTACTCTTAAGTTAAACCAACGGATATGAAAAAGGTAGTTTGCCGAGTACCTGGAGGACATTACATGCCCTTCAGATACTCTGGTAGTTCTTTTTTATATTATTTTATACTGTCTTTAACTACAGGGATGTTTATTGATTTTTAACTTCAATAAAAAGATGAACACCAAGTGCACTGGGGGATATTCCTCCAGGTACAATGCTTTCTACGTATATGTAATCTACACATTATATGTCCCCCAGACTGTCTTTTATTCTTCTTTTTATAGTTGAGAATCTAAAAAAACTACGTTTTTCATATTCTTTAGTTTGACTTAAACAAATAAAGGGTATTATCAAGATTTTTAGCTAAATTAGATTCTCTTTTTATTGTAAAAAATTATAAAACATCCCTGTGTTCAAATAGAGTATAAAACAATACGAATGTAAATAACAGAGTACTTGGAGGATATTCCATGTCTGCCGGATCTCCTGGTGATCCTTCTTTTATAACTAAAAATCAATAAATATCTTCTCATTGGATAAGAAAAAGTAACATAAAAAGAACAACTTTCATCAGACTGTCATCAGACAGGAATGTGATTATTTACAATTAAAGAAAGATTTGTAGAATATGGAAATTCATCCAAGATGTTGAAAAATCTTGATAATAATTTGCAATTTCTGTAAAAAAGTACAAAAGATAAAGGTATACATGTTGGAATCACTTTTAAATAAATTAATACTCTAATCAATACATAGGGTGTTCCATTGCTAAACGTGCTATTACAAGGTAAAATGATCCCTCTTTAAATATTTTAAACAAATTTCAGTGAAATCGCATGAATAATTACGAAAAAAAATAAATTTAAGTGAGATAATATCATTTCTATAAAGATCGTTTAAAATTTAATAACTCTGCAACGTCGCATTTTATAGCAGTATTATTATATGGTTGAATGAAGGGTTTTATGAGGTGTAAAGATCAAATATAAAAAGTTGGTCGTTCCATTTAAAAAATAATTATACTATTACACTCTCAGCGTTTTTGGAACACCCAATGTAAGGGAAACTATTTTTAAAATGTAGTACTTTTCTTGTAGTTAACATAGAGGCAACGAAAATTTTCATTTAATTAAATCATTCATTCATTAAATAAAAACCAGCAATCGAGGAAGCGAGTACTAAGTAGACATCCTGTATAACGCCAACAGTGAGTGTCTTTTATGTATCATTTGAGTTGCAATATCAGTTTTTAGATATATAACAATTTAAAATAAGTTCAATTAAATACTAATCCAACAAACATTAATATAATAGACAAACAAGGAACAATTTATTACATTAACTACATACCAGTATTTTATTACTAAAAAATTATCTTGTACATTCGTTCCTTTTGGATTGCTGGTGTTACTGTTTGAAAACCTTATCTTTGCAAAATTGATTATGCTGGTTCTTTTTTCATCAAAGAATGCATCACAAAAAATTTGCGAGTAATAATTGAGTGGAGTGACTAAACGTTATTTTTCATATTCGTTTGAAATTTAAAATTAAATATAGAAGAGACATTTTAGAGAGAGAATATTAGAGTTCAATAAACGCGAAAGAGTATTGGAAATATGCCTAAATTAATTCATTTGCGAATATATCGTGTTATCAGAAATAATCTATTGTGTCTGAGAAACTTTTACATGGTAAAATATTCACGTAATTTAAAACTTTGCATGTAAAATTCTTTTTTGTACATTTCATACTTTGTATTCAAACTTCCCAAAAATAAAAATTATGCCGGTGTTTTCAAAACTACCTAACTATATAAAAGATGTTTATATTAAGATTGTGAAATCTCTATTTACTATCAATGAGAAATAGAATATAAACTTAAGAGACTAAGCAAACGATACATTATAAACACAAAATTCACTCACAAGTACATACCGACAAAGTTTTGTTTTATAAAAACAGTATTGGCGAAGAAAAAACAAAAAACAAATACTAAATTGAACTGATAATTAAACGTATATTCAAGGCTAAAGCATTCTATATATATAAATCAGATGAGACTACAAATTACTAGGGAGTTTATATTTAGAACAAATTCAAAACACAAGGACACTTTCCTGTTAAATTACAGTACGGTCCTATTAATGTGTTTAGCGCCACAATGATTTGGAATATATTGCAACCCTATTCAATATTGAGAAATAAATCAATTTATTTTCAAAATAATTTAAATTTCAGTGTTTACTTGATCAATGAAATACGTGTTTGGATCAACTACAGACAAATAGGCTTCGTAGCAAACATCAATACGTGAGATATCGTACTCTTCTCTAAAACTGATATTTCATGCGAACGAATTTGTGGTTGCCGAAAGGGTAAGACAAATCTTATAAATCTTAAGCTCTATTTACGTTCGTTTTACTAATGGATATGTACACTCCATTTCAATTTTGCTACTTGCTGCTGAAATAAACAAGCTCGGTGGCAGCCTTAATATTTCCATTGTGATAGAAAATACGATTCTTTAACGATTCAACACATTACCCGCACCCCCAGCAAATGTATTAAATCGGAACTGGAAGGCTATAAAATGTTAATGTATTGCAATAAAGTAGATTTAATATTATTTTTTTAGAAACAAAATTGACTACTTTTCAACACCGCATGCGTTCTTAATACCACGCGAAACATACATACAATATTTTTTTTTAAAAAGCCCGCTTTTTCGGCCAAATTTAAATGAGCATACTTCTCAGGAAGTAAATATGAATTTTTACGGAAAATAAGACGTCTTTTCCGTTTTACACAACAGTAAATTCATATTCCTTTTATTACGTGGCACGATAAAATGGAAAAAAATGTGTATATATTCATATCCTATATCACAAGAATATACGCGAGGAGCCTTAAGCCTACAGCGTATTTATTATTTAGGGAATTTTAAATACTTTACATTTCCTCTTAAATTAGTCGAAAAATATTAATTTAGCACAAGTTTCAGAAGATGTGCGTATTTGAGTTTATAATTTTGAACGTCTTTGCCAGCATTTAAGGTAATCCAATTACACGAGACATTGAGTCGTAACGGCAACTCGTTTTATTTTCTAAGTAAAAGAAACGGTGGAGCTTTCTTTATGAAGTTAACGACTAGGAATTGGTAAGAGCGTGAGCTACATTAGTGTTCCTTTGCGCCCAAGGGTTCTAAACAACCAATTAACAAAATTTCTCTTTTAATATCTGCGTCTTCTCTCGTTAAAACCTGCAAATTCTCGGCGCTCAAGAAAATTCCCAGTAATAATTCAGAATTCTTTTTAAAATGCATAATTGTAATTAGTAAAGAGACTCGGTGATTTTAGGGAAGGCTCTTAGCAAGTTGGAATTGCTTTTTTTCGAATTAATTTGCTAGTTTCCTTTTTTGTTTTTGGATTTTTTGTTATTTTATTTATTTGGTCATTAAAAAAATATTTTGGTAATTGGTAAGATCAATAAATCATTAAGCAAAATATATAATTGTTTTGTATCTATGTAAATATTGGAATTGTTGTGCCAGCGGTAATTTACTCTATAGTCAGTTTCATTAAAATGCAGAAAGAATAATTAATACAGCCCGAGTTTGCTTTACTTTCTTTTATTAACTAAATGTTTTGTAAAGAAAGAGTTTTCATTAATATTTCATTTTTATGCATACAGCTCTTTTATTTTGTATTGTGATTTCTATGATTTTACATTGAATACTTAATAACACGAGATGGTACAAAAAGATCAATATTTTCATTAACTTAACTAGAAATTGCTTCTTTTTAATTAGGTTTTCTGCGGATTTATAAAATTCCAGAAACTGATATATTATTTGATAAAGACTTCAAAGGGAATGACCATTCAAAAAATGAAAAAAAAATCGATTAATTGTTAATTCGATACATATGTTTTCGATGAACTTGCTTTCGGTGAATGTGTATTAATAAATTAATTTTCAATAAACGATCCATCCGGAGTGAAGTCCTCCCCTTTCCAAAATCATTTGCTAGGTCTAGAAAGTACTTTGCTGTTACATTAATATCTCTTTGAAACTCTTTTGGGACTAGGAAGATTCTATTAGTGCATATACTAGGCAGGATTGGAGTCGATGAGGCTACGAATTTATTATTCAATAGAGTTGAACTACCACTACAGCACTAGTTTTTGTTAATGTTTCTGTATCCTCATTTATCATACTGATAATATAAATTTGTGCACTTACACTTTTGGTTTGTTTCTGCAATAATTTGTCTTTCGTCTTATTATTTAATCTGACTATGATTTTCTCTTTTAGTTTTAATTTTGATCTTAAAGATGTCATTATTTTCTGCACGTTCTCTTCCATCACGATCGCGTCCATTTACTTCGCTTGTAAGATCTGCATTCTCTTGTCTAAGGTTGTGCAGCTCCTCTGTTTTTATATTTGTTTGTTAGGCAGCATTTTATTTTGTTTTCTTCTTCAATAATAATATTTTTCTTTCTTTCCAAGGAGTTTCCGTGATAAATGGAGTAGTACCTTTTGTAAATGTAAAAGTGATCATATTCCTTCATACAACTGAAGCAAAAGTAAGAATTTTGAATAATGTCACTTAGTTCTTAGTAAATAGAACGTTTTATTCAATTTTGAGTGATAAAATTGTATTTTCTTCAGAAATAAACTAAGCAAAAATTGAGACAACCTGTCATGTTTTTGGAATATTACTCCGATGAAGATTCAGAAAATTCAAGACTTCCCTGGATGGAGTCTTCAGTATTTTTAAACAAAAAATAAAATATATAAAAAAATGCTAAATGTGGAGGGTACCATTTGAAATTTTTGAAACTGTATAATAAATCTGTGATAGATTTAATCGTTATAAAATCAATGCAATGTGCATCACAAACCACAATTTTATTATTGCTAAAGAGGAAGTGAAAATATTTATAGGGATCTTGCGGTAGTGGTTGCCACCAGGTAGCACGGTAACGCTACTACTGGAACTTGGACGACTAGGCAAATAGGGCCAATTGTAATAAAATTTGTAAAACGACACATAAAAGACAAGGTGTTTAGCAACAAAAATAAATTAAAGAGTACTAATGTAACTTTTCGGGAGGATCTGACAAAAAAAAGCTAGATGTCCTAAATAAGCTGGGTGATCGCTTTGGATTCCGTAATACTTTGTCACGAAACGGAAAAATGTATGCCAAGAAAGGTGAAAACATATCAAAATTTGCAAACGTGAAAGAATACAACACTTGGGAAAACGAAAAACAGCAGTGATCATACCTTATAACTATACACTGGAGTCGCATATTAGTATAGCATATTGGATAAGAACTGATTGGCGCTGTCAATGTTCAGACTGTTAGTGAAATGTATACACACTTTATAATAATAGTTTTAACATAAGTAATTACGATGTAATATATAATGAATCCAAGGTTAACCAAAATGATGGGAAGATAGTATATGTTAGGAAGGAAATTTTAAAGAAATACGAACTGATTAAAATTACACTCACTTTTATTAGGGTCGAGGGTGAGGTTAATGGAATAAAATTTGGTTTGACTGTTTGCTATATACCCCCTTCCACAGACACAAATATATTTCTGCAGGAATTATAGAGAGCTCTTAAAATTGCAAACAAAAAAACTGAAATCTTTGGAGGAGATACAAATATTAACATTTTGATTGAAAATGAGAATTACCAAAATTACATGAATATTATGAACGAGTATGGATACCTAAAATATCTTAGGGCTCCGACGCGTGTCACGTGTGCTAGGGTTTCGTGTATAGATCATATTTTCGTTAGGGCGGACCGGGAGGTTGAGATGCATGCAGGTGTCTTGTTGAACTCAATAACAGATCATTACCCCATTATTTTAAATCTTATCTTAAATCGCATGTTACGAAACCGCCTCAGGACCAGGTTGTTAAAAAGGATACTACAAAGGTATGCACAAACTATAAAAAAACTACAAGAAAGCTTGAGACATGAAAACTGGAAACAGGTGTACAAGTACGCCAACATTACTAGTGCTACAGACTTTTTTATCAAAATATTTAAAGACCATATAGACAAGAACACAATCCCAATAAAAGTTACCAAGAAACAGATAAAACTATAACCTTGGTTTACCTATGGACTATTTAAATCTATCAGAACGAGGGACAAAATGAGCAGTAAAGTGCTTAAATACCCAGATAATTCTGCATTAAAAGAACGGTACGTCATGTACAGAATAGAACTGAAGTGGTAGTAATGTATCAGAAGTATGGAAGCTCATTAACGAAACTACTGGCAACAATAATAAAGATAATAACATTAATGAAATTCAAGATGTAACAGGACAAATGAAAGTTAATGTCTTCAATGAATATTTTAATAAATAAGGGTCTGAGATAACAAGCCAAATAACAAATAGTAAATTACATTTGCCATCAGGAAAACAACTACAACAGTCAATATTTCTGGAAGCAGTTACAGAGAAAGAGGTTTTC
>JAUIMW010001764.1:0-11808 GCA_033557785.1 Enochrus cinctus
ATTGCAAAGAATTTCACCAAATTTTTAACAAACAAGCCTTACTATACCACCTGTCAAAATATATAACTTGTATGCGATTTAAATGTGAAGTTGGCTGTAAAATATGATTAGCTCTATCTGTTGGGAAAAAAATGAAATTACTTTCCGAACAACCCAATAACAAAAGCAATTTGTAAGCCAGTCATACATAGTGTCTCCGCCCACATGTACAGTGCATTTATTTTATCATTAGCCATAGGGATTTACATGGAAAAACTTGTACCTTATGTTAGTTAGATAAATAATTAAGATATTTAGTTAAAAATTTTCATATTGATGAATAATAAATTCTTCGAAAGTAGTAAATAGAAACTTTCTTAAAAGGTATAAAGGTAAAAATATAATAAAAAAAAAATATTTGACATACAACAGTGCGCTATGCAGCAAGATAGAGAAAAAATATATACTACCCCAATGCAGCAAAACTTGTGCACACAAAACAAACTATGTATTGTTCAGCCACCAACCAAAGACCTCAATGATCCACCCCTTCCCTCCGCAAAACATAACCTTTACATATAAATTAAAGCCTGCGTTCAGTGTATACCTAGTATACAAGTGCGTGAAAAACAAGCACAATTAAAAAATATTAACATAATTGTTCATGACACTAAATGCCAGCACATAATATAAATATAATAAATATAAAAAAAATATAATAAACATTATATTATTAGCGTGAAGCGCCAAACAAATTCTTATCAATCATATAACAAAATCAAAATATTCTACACACTTCAATAACTTGCATACAAAACAAAACATGAAAACTAAACGAATATAAAATCGGTACCATTATTTCAAGAGACAAGTCAATTCTAAATCAGTTCCCACTTTATGCAAAAAAATAAACAAATGATAATACAAAATATTCACACAAGCATGCCCAGCAATCAAATCATATATACTTTAAGTCCCGGAGTCAGTATTGGCCCTCGCAATGGCTACAAGCTCCGCGACTGTGTTAATTACTTTCTTAACATCACCGCACATCGCATATATTCTTCCATCACGAATCCAAATGTTCCTGCTTCCAAGCTTGCCGACTGCACTCCTGTACAAAGCGTATCTCTTCGCCATCTGATCCTCACTTATCCTCAGATTCCTGTTGCCTTTTAGATTTTTCTTGTGGCGAAAACAATATTGCGCCCCGTATAATTCGTGAACTTAATCATGATACGACGTATCTTGCTTTTGTCTTTATCCGTTTTCGCGCCCAAGCGATGCACCCTGTCCACATCACTCCTCGCAATATTTATCTTCAACTTATCATTTAACCACGGAACTCTGTAGGTCTTCATCTGTACTCTCTGCTAATCCGTAAATTCGCTTACACGATCTATGACTGTACTGTTCCAGATCATTACACTTCACTTTTAGTTTGTCAATCAAATTAGCCTGCTCTTCCAGACTTTTCTTCATCGTTGCGACATGATCCTAAATTTCCCTACACCAGCGGTCAAAGAAAGCAGTGAGCCTGTCGGCCAACGTTTCCACAAGGGTATTCAAAAACTCCTGTGACCCACATACACTTGTAATTATCTCCATAATGCCTTACTTATCAAGTTGTTTTTTTTTTTGTTGTTAACGTGTATTCGTCATTTTAAATATTTTTACTTTTATTTTCTTTTAAGGGGCAAAAACTGTTCAAATATTGTTCTATATTTTATCGTTATGGGACCACCTTACTACTGATTTACATGTGCTTTGCAGTATTATATCGCTAATGCAGCGCTCCAAACAGCAAAAATAAGATCACTGCCCAAAAATTACACCTAATACGCAAGCAATAACAACAAAAAAAACTGCTTAGACGAGGAGCGGCGAGAAACGTGTCTTCACTCAGTTTCGAACATCACAATCTCACAATGACTTATAACCATTTAACTTTACTATTTGAGATGTAAGATATGTAAGAAATACTTACATGTGATAGTATCGATCTCAGTAAGTTTTCTTTAATATCGATTTCTAACAATTATTTATTAGAAGTTTTAGAAGTTTATCGAATGCCTTAATATAGTCAGTGTATATGGCATCAACTTTCAGTATACTTGTATTATTTTTGCTGACCAACTCAGATAATATAAATTGTCTAAATGTTAGCAAATTATTGTCGACCGTGGTCAGTCAATATTCTTCGTTTCATACTATGAATTATGTGGTCATATGCAATTAACTCAAGGACCTTTGTGCATGCACACAAAATCAACACACGGCAAAAATTATTTATCTTCTCCCTACCACCTGATTTGTAGATCAGTAACATAATAGCGCATTATTGTTCGTGATGCCTGACAAATTTGTAGAAAACCTTCACAATGCATCATTGTGTTACCTACAGCTCCTCAACATCACAACACCAGTTCCACCTTGGATAAGATGGAAATTTATTGCTAAACGCCACCACGACATAACCTCCACCCATCATCTTTTCTTGCAAATATAGTGGAGTTTTTTGTGCAGCAAAATTTAAAATTATTACTTTTGCAAGCATCTCTATAAAGTTTGTATATTTTGTTTTTAACTGTTAGTTTTTTGTTAACAAATATAGGATCTTCTCAGCCCTTAATTCGAACACTGTCTGTTCTCATATTTCCATGAAAATAATTTTTTTGGGAATTCTGCTTAGAGTTGATAAATGAAAGATAATTATTTTTTGTATCTCTGCGGTGCACATATTATTGTTTTATTAGATTTTACGCACTTGCTTAGAAGTATCGAATGTCATGATGATTTAATTATTTCAGATGAAAAATGTAAATTTAAATTACGAACAAAATAATATTAGATTTCATGAGTCAAAAATAATGAGGCAAAATATAAACGTACTGTCTGTTTTAGATATGCTATCAAAATAATTGTCATCTTTAACAGTAAATACATGTAATTATCAGTCTTAAATTTACGTATGCCAAACTACTTCTTACAGCTACAACCCACCTATATGCTATAGGTTTTGGCAAAGAAGGGAAATAATTACGCATTTCATGTGTCCTTTCCTAAGACCAAGCATAGCTATCATTTACATATACGCAAAAGTTTCTACTGTTTTAAGAATCTTACTCCTGAAGAGAAATCGCACTATATTGTTTGGGTTTTGGATAGGGATCAAATGAGCAATTTCAATTTGCTCCTTCTTAAAAGAAAAATGTATGTCCTGAATCTGGAGGTTTATTTAGATCACGCAAAAATCTCTTCGCAACGTGTGAAGAGACTTTTCAAAATCTGACAACTTTGACGGAAAGAAAACAATTTATTATTTTGTCGAATTTATCATTAAGCTTTCTTGTCCCTCAATCAAACGAAGTGCATCAGAATAGATGTTGCTAAATGACTAATGATCAACATCGTTGCTCTCCATTATTTTTTAAGCAAGGATCAGCACACAGATTCTCCCATTCTGCATTTCATGCTCTTCCAAGTTTTGCCAGCAGATTGCAATACAGAAATCGCAGATTTACTTAAATTTACGCACTTAGGGTGAAAGAAAGGACGCAGACATTTTTAAAAACATATTTTTTTAAGTGTCGAGATCAAAAATTATTAATACTTTTCATTTTACAATATGAAAATCTTTTTAAATACTCTTATTATTATATAATGAAAAGTTATAATTTAATGGTGGACAATTATGTCAATAATTTATTTTACCTGAAGTCTTTTGACAGTAGAATATCTTCCACTTTCAATATGTTGCCAAGCACCAATTTTATTTAATAAATCATAAGTGCTTGGATTAATTGCAGATACTCTCTTTCCATAAGGTAAACTAGAATCCCAAGTGACATGTTTTGTGCCTTCCAATAAAAGTATTTTTTTATTTGCTAATTTATTATTTTTACCTAGAAAATAAATAATTTTATATTTTAATTTACATTGATCATATTTTTATTAGTATATCCTAATAAACCACAGTTTGGTCTAAAATAACCTAACTGGTATACAAATGTGATTGCTTACTTACAAGTTATGGACTATAGTAATAATCTCCATTCCCTTATTCTTTGCAGTAAATTTCAGAAAAAAGAACCGAATACACTATAAAAACTTGGATTTGTATCAATCAATATCAGAAATGTCTTTAACGACAACGTCATTTATATGTGAAATAATGGTTTTTGCTGAAATTTTATCTTTTTTTTATTATAGTTTACTGCAAATTTTCAGGAAATAGAATATCGGCAAAACAATTCATACACCTCAATATGAATTATTTTTGTCTTATGAAACTATTTTATCTTTAGTGTTTTTATTTATAATTAGTTTATTAATTGCATATATCTACTAAAAGTAGGTCAAAGCATTAGTAAACAGTAAATTTAATTTAGTTTCGTGGTTATACAATAGAAATGGTAAAAGTTGTTCCGATAATTTTCTAAGAAACCAAATAAAAATTATGGAACTTTTAAAATTAAATGTACGTCTTATATTTATATACGAATATAAATATTATAAATATATCAATTAAAAAACTACCTAAAATACAAGCTAAAGTTGTTCCAATCATTCCTGCTCCAGCAATAACAATATCATATTCCTTATTCAGAGAACTGTGATATCTCGCATTAATATGTGAAATAGATTTAATTTTTTGAAGAGAAGACAGCATCTTTATAAAATACATTTTGAATTCTTTAATATCTCAACAAACAAATTTATCACATTCTTGTTTTGTTTTGACGTTTAAATTTGACAGTAGACAGATGTCACATTCACCAACCTTAAATGAATTATCGTTGCCAACTATAGTAATTTTAAAATCCTATACCAGGTATACCAGCGTTGAGCGTTAAAATACAAATGTGTCGATAGGAAACATTTGTTGTGCACGAGCCTTAATTTTTTATGTTTGGCTGGTATAATGTCTGTTGAATATATTTAATATACATCCAGTCATTGATTATTTTTTCATCGTGTTAAAAATGTCAAATTTTGTACCACAAAGTGATGATTTGCGGGTAGCATTTATTTTTTGTTTTCATTTGAAGAAAAGTTCTACAGGGTCGCATCGATTGCTTGTCGAGGCATATGGTGATCATATTCTATCAGAAGCAACATGCAAAAGATGGTTTTAACGGTTCAGAGATAATGATTTTGATGTGAGAAGTTGAAGTGGAAACCACAAAAAAAAATTTGAAGACTTTGCCGAATTGCAAGCAATATTGGATGAAGATGATACTTTGAGTCAAAAGCAAATGGCACCAATTGTTAAGTGTTGCACAGCAAATAATTTCTGACCGTTTAAAGGCTATGGGAAAGGTTCAAAAGTGTGGATGTGGATGTGGGTGCCACATGAATTGAGCGAAAGACAGATGGAAAACCGAAAAAACAATTGTGAAATTTTGCTTCAAAGATACGAACGAAAATCAGTTTTGCATCGAGTTATTACTGGCGATGAAAAATGGATTTATTTTAAGAATCTTAAACGGAAAAAATCATGGGTTAATCCGGGACAACCATCAACATCCAGTGCAAAACCAGATCGATTCGGCAAGAAGGCAATGCTCTTTGTTTGGTGGAATCAGAAAGGAAAGAAGCTCATGATTCTTCTAAAACCTACTGATAACCAGTTCAGGTACAATCAAAGCTCTTGGCTGGGAGCTGCTACTCCACCCGCCGTATTTACCAGACTTAGCCCCTTTCGACTACCATTTGTTTTCATCGATTGGACACGCATTGGCTGAGCAGCACCTCGATTCCTACGAAGAAGACGAAAATTGGGTATTGCTTCAAAAGACGAACTTTTCTATTGGCGTGGTATCCGCAAATTGTCGGAAAACTGGTCAAAATATTCAGAAAGCAATGGCAAAAAATTTTTTTACTTTCTCATTTAAAATTAGTGTTTCATTTTCACAAAAAAAGCTTACTATACATGCCGGTATACCAGGTAAAAGGAAAATTTCGTGTATTGAAAAATGGGTTTACGTAATACGAACTCTTTTAAGTCGAATGACTTGCTCGATGGTTGTGTCCGGACGGCTAACCTAAAGGTGAGAAATGACTTTAGACGAATGGTAAAATGAATGCTTTTACCAAACGTTCTTTTACGTTTATTTTTAAAGATCAATTATTTTTGATTGGAGTGGTATGGAAGAGCGCAATGAGATATGACTTTACAATAGATGTAGTCGACGGAACTATCCTTAAAACGCATAACGTGAACCTACGAGCCGGTCGACCTGGCAAGAAATCTTCAGTAGGCCGTATTTAATTAACGCATTATTTATTCTATAACAAATGGCTAATTTATTGTGAAGTCGATCGACGTTCTACTCAAGTCAGTCACCACTTTAGTTTGACCGTAGGCAACCGTTTTGTTTATAGCATTTCAGTTTAGTCTTAGTATTAGAAACGAATTTATTTGAATAATGTTGTGCGGCCGAAGTTATGTCTGTCGCAATTAACATTTGCAACATTTAAGATGAGGCTTTTCTTAAGCCACAAACAATTTTATGTACCTATGTATGATTTTATGAAAAATCTTCGTTAGCAAGTCGATTCACGGATAATTCGTTTCTAAGCATACCGACAAAATATTTATTTTCCCCATATTTTACTGCTTTATATACAGGATGATTCCTTTTGATACCGACAAACTCCGCCCGCGCATATTTCTTAACAAAATAAACAAATTGACCTCCTATTGTATAGGTCAAATATTAAAAATAATAAAGTTTGGCCATATTGAAAGTGCACAGAAAAAGGTGGCTTAAAGCACTTGGTGCATGCAAAAATTCCTGTAATTGAACGAAATTGAGTAATAGTTTCTAGAGTGGTGACCATTTCTTGAAAGAAATATATACTGAAGTTAAAACCACTTGGTGGTCATTCGCAAGTGGAGTAAATTTCTTTAAATTCATAGTAAACGACGCAGGTGGTCTCTACCAAACTCAAACCTGGTGATTTTTTTGTTATGAATGTTAATTTAATAATCAGAGCTTTTAACCTTTGCGCTACTATGCGGGGTATTTTTAGTATCCCACTGAATTTCGACAGTTTTGACAATTTTTTTTCAAAAAAACACACAAAACTCTTTCTTATGTATAAATATTGTTATTGGAATATTGAAATATTGAATGTTAATGATATTTAAGCCTAATAAATAATATGAAATTCTATTAGCAAAGAACGAAGATGGGTAGTTTAAATTTAGAAAACAATATCCAGAGTTCGGACTCGCCGAACCGCAGTTACACATATTGAATTGCACTTGTCGCATTAGTAATCATTCGCAATATACATTTCTGTTTGTGGAGACGTGACGTATTTTTTTGTGAAGTGATATATTTATAATTTTGGATAATACATAATCTAATGTATAGAAGCGAAATTAGAACGAGGCCGAAGGTATTGCCTATAATATTTTCTTTTTATAATCCTTTAATCATCTGACTCCGTCCAGTGATACTTATTTCCCCATTTCTTTTTTCAGTGCAAATGGATGAAGAATTTATAGATTATTGTAGTGAGTAGAGGAATCTGATTATGAATATCATGAGGATTTGCAATGGAGTAGCACTGACCCGCTTCCATCTAATGTTTCCAATGCGCCAATAATTTCCGAACTCAAAGGTATGGACTGCAAGAGAAAAAAAGATTTCTTTCGACTTTTTATTACTAATAAAATGATAGATACGATGCTCAGTCTAACAAATGAATACTTGAGTCGGAAAAATAATCACCAGAAATTATTATCAAGAGTAGAATAATATGCGTTTTTCGCCATTCTTTTGGGAAGAATAGAGGGAGAAAAAAAGCACCTTAGCGAACTCTGGGAACAGAACTCTTAGTTTCGACAACCATTTTACACTGTTGCTCTGCCTCGTGACAGATTTATTGTAATTCATTCTAGTCTTCGTTTTGACGATCGCACTACAAGGCAGGAAAGAATAGCAGAATCTGGTCGTCGAGACGAGGGAATTAGGGAAATATTTGACGAATTTGTAGAAGCCTGTATCGCCATCTATTCACCAAAACGAAACATAACTGTTGATGAGAGGTTAGCTACTTACAGAGGATTGTGTCCGTTTCGTGTTTAGATGAAGAGCAAACCGGGAAACTACGACATCAAACTGTGGGTAGGAGCTGAGAGCTCAACTGGATATATTTCCAATTGTCAAATATACACTGGAAAAATTAATAATAAAAGAGAAACGAACCAAGGATAAAGGATCACTCTCCAAATGATGGAATCATTCTATGGTTTAAAAAGAAAAGTGACCACCGACAACTTTTTCACTTCTATTCCACTATACAGTATTTACTTTTTTCTGAATTTTTTCTATAATTTTCCAAAAATAACCATTTTATTGTCTAATTTTGCGGACGGATAAACCGCACGAGAAAGATAACTTTTTTTAATGGGTATATTAATTTTTTTTAGTAAAATATCGGGCTTGTTTATATTCATATAAAAAATCTTTGGTATTTTTTCAATTTCAAGAAAATATGACATTACTCCACGTAGTAACTTGCACCTCAAGTAAACAAATTGCCCTGAATGCGCACCTTATACAGAATTCTCCGAACTAGTTTACATCATGAAATGTTAGCAAATAAGAATACGCTCGAACATCAGTAGAGGTGGAACTACCGTATGAGAAGGATGGAAATGTATCTAGAATAAAACATTTTTTTTTAAATGAATATATTAATTTTTGTAGTGAAATATTATCTGGGCTTGCTTATAGTTCATATTCATATAAAAATAATTGGTAATTTTTCAATTTCAAGGACATATGACTG
Organism: Enochrus cinctus; assembly: GCA_033557785.1. Classification (NCBI taxonomy): domain Eukaryota; kingdom Metazoa; phylum Arthropoda; class Insecta; order Coleoptera; family Hydrophilidae; genus Enochrus; species Enochrus cinctus. Next base: position 8,788 of record JAUIMW010001764.1, read on the forward strand.
GGGTATGTGAAATACCCCACACCGTTACTAACGTGCACCGTAAGTTAAGGGTTAAACATAACGCTAATATTTAATTTTTTGTCCAAAATTATGAATTTGATGCGTAAGCCGAGTTTGTCGGTATCGAAGGAAAAGGTTAACGTGAATTTAAAAAAAATTTTTTAATAAAAATTATTTTAATTGTAAAGACTATATCATACTTTTTAATAATATTCTACATTACAGACCCACTGTGATGCCAACTGTAGGACAAAGCTTTTTATTCGTGCTAGCCTAAAATTAACGGTATTTTGTTGGATTAAGCTGATATTTTGACATATTTTGAGTGTTGCTACATTAAACAAAATCATTTTATTCATGTCCATTTTAAAAGCTGCCAATACTACTAATCTCTAATTTCTTTTATTAATGAAAATAACTTCTTTTTTACTCGCTAGAGTAAATGATAATCTACAGGTCGTAGACACAACCGATGCATGTTTAGAGTAGAAGGTGGTAGAAATCAATAATTTTTTGGTGTTGGTTGAACGGAACTTTGCTTTTGCTAATTCAAAATAGGGCTCTTCCAAGAATGACAATTTAGCATAAAGAGATATTGAAAATTTACCAGAAAAGTGCAATTGCTGACCAGATGATTATTGAATTTATGGAATGCATATTGGCTGATGGTTAATTGATCAATTTGTTTCCAGAAGAACCGAAATAGTAACGATGTACCAAGCAATAAATATTGATGACAATGAACTGTGTTCTATTTCTACACAGAAGTTGCAAATCACTAGTCACAAAATTATGTTTATACGCTCTAATGTTCAAAAAATTGAGAATTGTAAATCCTACTTGGAGTTACCAATTCCCCTGTATTCTCTTAAGGAAATAATTGGTTTCATAATGGTATCTGGTGTTAAGGTACAATTATTTACTTATTATGATAAAAATTTTATAATCTAAATTCTTTTACGGAATATACTACTATATGTCAAATATTAACCGGTTTATCTATTATATTGCTTACTTGATTTCAGTATTTACCTTATCTGTAAACTTACTGATACCACATAAGTACAATGTTCTTTTTGCAATACGTTGATTTGTGTTAATAATAAATACGTATTCTTAATAATAAATATGTCGATTTTTTATTTTCTTCTCAAAAATTTTTCGTTTTAGGTGGCCGAAGAAAACCTGTTACTTTGTTCTAGGGGTTAGCGAAGCTGTGTATATACGCTACTGAATTTTAGATGTTTATTTATAGCAGACGAAGAAAGTATTTTTTAAAAATATTTTTAATTCTCACAGTTGTGCTTATAGTTTTAAAGTTCAAAGAATGACCAATCAATATTTTATTTAAAATGTATGTAATGTGAAGCAAATACCATTAAATTGAATTACTGGGGTTTGCCCAAATCTGTGACAGCGAAACCGCAAGCATTCGCAACCAAATTTTAAAACACTGATTTATACCAAGCGAAGCAGAATTAATAAATTGCCTTTTCTCTTTTTCATTGATCATTTCATTAAGCATATAGCATAAACATGACAGGAGAAACGTTCATAAAAAGATAGAAAAAGCAAACCGAAAAAAAAGAAAAAAGAAAATGAAATATAACAGTGCCATTGTTACGTAAAATATTTAGATCATTTGAACAAAGGTTGAAAGATTGTTGAAATTATTTTTAACGTTAACACTTTATAGTCATTTTCAAGAGAACTTGTACTATCGGTTACTTAAAATTAACATAAAACTTGAAATCACCATGTCAAGTTGTATGCTTTTGTAAGTTTAATCTAAAATATAAATTTTGTTTGGAGTATTTACAATATTATTTGCACAGCATCGAACACTATACATTTTATACATGATAATAAAGTTTGGATAGAAGAGATAAAAACAAAGATGCCGTATGCGTCACGAAATATTATGTTTGAATGAACCTACTATATCCACGAGATATAGCATGACGTAATATTATTCGGTCTGTATTCGTTAACACAAATATAAAATCACTGAATTCGTGGGACGTTTATTATAACATTGCGCTATGTCTATATCTGGTAGTAGTTAATAGATGGGGAAAAACGTAAATATTACATACGTCGAATATTGGGAATACGATGTAAATAGAGAATCTATTTTATAGGAGGTCTTTGGACTATTGCTTGTATTTCGACTGAACATGTCTACAAGACAATATTGGCCACCAAAAGAGACGCAAAGTATTGAAAATTATTAGATTTTACAGAAAAACGTTATTAGAAGTTTCTGCTTCCTCTGAAACTAAAAAAGAGCTAAAAAGTAATCAATTATGTTTACTGTCTGGCAGGAAAATGACAAAAAATAAAAAAAGTTTGTCAATAAGAAATTTTATTCGAGAGTTTGAATAATATATTTTTTGTAGTTTGTGTCGGTCGTGTAGAAATTGTTTGAAGTTTATCTTACAAAAACTTCATTTTAAAATAATACATTTAAGATATATAGGTTCGTTTTTTGTCTAGCTCAGTTTTAAAATGAATTACTTTTATCCACGTTTAAGTCAAGACAATGAAATAATCATCGATTAAGTTAATCAATGTTTAAGCAGACATGCGCAATTAGCCAAATTGAACAAGTACAGAAATGCAAAATGCGTTAACGTGCTTATATTATATGGCCGTAATATCACTCATAGTAAACGTTTCTTAATCTATAAGAGTTGTCAAGTTGCTAATGACTATTCCACGCGCCATGAGTTTAATTATTTTATTTGTTTACTCCAGTAATCGTAAACAAATTGGAGGGAGACCTGTCGTTATACATTATTAATATACATGATATCTTTGAGTTGATATTGCTTTTAGAGAGGTATAAGAATATAAAATAACATTAAGGTTTTCTTTAGAATAAATAAATCTTATAGTATTGTAAGTATTTTTACATTAAAGGTACATAAATATTCGTATAAAAGGATTCCACTAAATTTGGAAATTTTGCGGTATTTTCATTAAGTTCGAATGCAATATAATTTTGATGAGTATATATAT
>JAUIMW010001765.1:0-11808 GCA_033557785.1 Enochrus cinctus
TGACCCTGGATATGACCATGTCAATCTATTATGCATACTTTCACTCCATAGCCACTTATGGCATCCAGATATGGGGAGTGACACGAGAAATGATCCCCATCTTTCGGTTGCAGAAAAAGGCAATACGGATGATATGTGACCTGGCACATGTAAACATGTGTATTTAAAAAATAAAAAAATATATAATACTTATTTATAACACATATGTGTGAAGAAAATTCTATTTAACATCCGGAATTTCAGAAACAATTGGTGCGGAAAATTCTCCTTTAAAACGCCGCTCTAAAGAGCCTTTCCGTTTGCTTTTAGCTCACACAGTTTCCAAACATCCCGATGTTTTCCCTCTGATTAAATAGAATAAACCTCGCGGGCAGGTTAAATCATAAAGTCGGTCGTTAAAAACTCACGGTTGGGGATTACGAACGTGACTGCTACCCGAGTGTGTTGTGTTTTGAAAGTGCTCCGAAGTTTCATTAATTTTCCCAATTTTCGTAAGCTTTTTTTCCTTTTTGGACTGTAGTTAGAATTAAAAAAAACAAAAAATGAGAATATCAACTTGCATGATCGGAAACGAATTTTTTCAAAAAAATCAAATGATAGTGAGATAGTGATTTGATTATCAGCAGGCAATTTAGGTCCATTTTTTGTCCAATTTTCATTTGCAATCTGTTTTTCGTAATGATGACTATGACATATGGCTGACCGTAATTTGTGATGTTAAAATTGCAATAATAAAAAAAACTTGACATTGTGTTATCTACTACACAAACTTATTAACGTTTATCGTGAATATAAATCATATAATGATACCTGATATAGTTAATTGATAAACTTGATACACCGTTCAAATCATATCTGTAAAAATTTTAGTTTGATGTAACTACTCCTGTGGAGATACAAATTTAATGCAATTTTAATCACGTTGAAGTGAAACGAGATAATATATTTATTGTTTGCGTGTTACAGTGATCCAAGAAAATTTTTGGCAGAATGCTGGACCTCTGCAAAAGGCAGTTCACCCTAGAAAAATTTTCCATTTCGCACGACTCACCGACAGCATTTGTTAAGTCACAAGTAAGTTAATTTTAATTTTTTTTAATAAACGTTCCGCCATCGACTGGACACCAGTAGCGAGAGAGAAAGGCACTTTTCAATTTCACCCTTTGCATTTTCATATTATGAATATGTGTTGGAGTGTGAAATTCAAATATACAAACGTAATCTTGGTTGTGTGCCATAGATCACGGTTATGAGTATTGTATTATGTCTTCGGCGGCTATTGTTTAAATTCACTGTGAAATTACTAGCGAAGATCGGAAGAAAGCCGTTTGTGTTCGTTCCATTTCAAATACCGCACGGTCTAGACTCGAGACGAGGCACAATCGTTCGCGTCGCATTGGTTTTTACAAATTTACCGTAAAGATTTCTTTGGACGGAATCGAATTGTACTCCATAAGCAGCTCCATTGTGTCCAACCATCCTTGTAATAAGGATTTTGGGTCATTCCAGGTCACTTCCTTCCTTCAAGGTTTCAATAGTGAGAGTGATTTTAATATTGATATTACATGGATGTAAAAACTTCTTTTCATAACGCCTTTTGGAGCACTGTACATGCACATATAGTGATGCTTTCGAATCTAAGATATTCGATCACCTAATGAAGAATAAACAGAAACAGAGTATGATTTAAGTGATCAAATGCCTTAGAGTAATCCATATAAATGTAGTTCCTTAAAGGTACTTGCTAGAGTGCATCCAGTCTAGAGGATTGCCTACTCCTATTTATTATAAAGTCTACAACAGTATTATAAGATGTTCTTCTTCAACGTTTCAGTGGCAAAAGACTTCTGAATACAGCATATTCTACCTCTTCTTCAGATGGACAGTGCTGCTGTTCTTCCTAGTATCATGGCTGTTTTCGATAATCAGGGACACCTCAGAAAACGGAAAATGGCCAATTTACCTAACAAACTGGGGATTCACGTTCTGCACTCTACAAGCACTTCTTGGAACAACGATGCTAACCTTTTCGTTTTTTACTTCCAGAAGAAAAGGCGATGGTAAGTATAAATATTTCGCAAGTAACATCCAAGCTAAGGACACTTCCAACGCTCAATGCAAACCATTCCCGTTACAATTTAAAATTTAACGAGCAATGCAAACAACAACGTTTAATGATATAAAAATAATTCGACTTGTATAGCCTCTATGTTATAGATAAAATGACCTTTCAGGTGCACAGGAAAACAAGGCTCTTAAACTATACAAATTATATTGGACTATGAATATTATAGCAACAGATATGGCCTTTGGAATCACCGTTTTATATTGGTCAATTATATTCGACAGTAAGTAGTTCCGTATTTTATTTTAAATTTAACCTTTTCCACATACCAAGCGCCGTTACGTTTACCACGTAAGCTCTACAAAAACTATAGCAAATTCAATTCCAGGCAACAAAATAGCAGTTACCACGATGAACGTTATAGTCCACGGCATGAACTCAGTACTAATGTTCCTAGAGCTTTGCGTGGGAGGTCACCCAGTGAGGTGGGTCCACTTCTACATCCCCATAAGCTTCGGAATCGTATACGTTGCATTTTCGGCTATTTACTTCGCAGCCGGAGGAAGATCCAGGTAAGCTCCCCCAAAAGCATTCACAGCGACTCCCTGACTCCCCTTTTTTCCAGGGACGGATCGGCGGCAATCTACCCCATCCTAGATTGGGAGAAACCAGGCACAACAGTTCTGGTTTGTTTAGGAGTCATGGTGTTCCTCGTAGTCGTACACTTATTTTCATATGGCGTGTACCAAATTAGGAAAAAGATAGATAAATTAATCAGGGTCAAGCAGGACATCACCATGGATAAATCTCCAGTCAGCACGCCCCACGTGAACCCCGCCTTCGAAGGAGACAACCACAATGGAAATCACGTCGTATGACAAATAAGAAGGACTTTTTGTGCTACTGTGTTTCTTCCAATGCTGTACCATTTTCAACCAAAAGCTTCATTGTTGCACCAAATTTCCAGGAACAACAGTGAAGTGTAGAAAATCGCATCAAAGCACAGCAACGCTGTAAATTACCAAATATGTAGAAAGTGTATATTGTATAAGGAGCAGAGAAACTCTGGCCATATTTTTCTGCAAAAACCAGTGTCTCCTGGTCCTATGGATAGACTCATTTCGGTGATAATAATTTTAATGATTTTAGGTCCCGGACCAAAGTGCGATAACCAAGTTCCTCATGACATATTCTTAATTTAATATTCAACTTAAGGACTTGTTTTGTACAACAAATTATTGTTATGTAATTTAAATAATAAAGTTTAGATTTATTGCCTTTTTTATTCTTGAGTCATCAGCACACAAGAAATTTGATTGAGAAAGGAAATTTGAGTTTATTATATGTCAAAACGAAAATACTGTTTTATATAGTTTTTTTTAGAAGGACCATCTGTTATTTAAAAAATCTCTGGGTAATTAATAGCATTTTTTAAGTCTTATCTCTAAGTGGCATAAGTACATTAGAAGCATAAGTGACTTTAATTGAGTTTCATCTTAAAAAATATATATTATATATAAATCCATGGAAGTAGATTATCTTTATTTAAAAATGACATAAATAATATAATTTCAATTAAATTTATTATATTAAAGCCGTCGAAACTTTAGCTTCGTAAACCAAAGATTAAACGCACGAAGGAATTTTGGGTAGATTCTAGGGCCTGGAGGACGTGAAACGTCTTCCAGGTACTCTCCACATACTCTAGACTCCCTGGTGGAGTTGACATTCACAGAAGATTTAGTGTTGGTAAAAAAAACACAGACTACCGTGGTACTACTACTGGTACTACTCCAAATAGAAAATTTCATACGCTCTTCTATTAAAAACCACGTGAACATTTAGTACCTCTCTATTTTTATAATATATTTTTCCAGTTTATGATTGGTATTTTATTTATGCATAAGTATCCTCGCATATTATTACAGAAACAGTTGAGTTCTCAGCAATATGAAAGATTTAAGCTAAAACACATTAAGCATGCCGTATTTCACATTGAATTAAAAACGAAAAGGAACATGAGAAAGGAAGCTATATGCATATTAGAGAGAAAACAATAGTATTGTTATGTTTTACACCTGCCTCTGATAACAAGCAAACGCCACGGTACGACTCAAACTGAGACATAACATCTACAAAGTCAAGGTGAATGCCACTTCACAATGTGAGAACCCACTTTTTTCAGCAAACCAAGCAAACTTTCCAAATTATTTATTGGGAATGGTACCGCTGCATCTTCTGCTCTGGAAAATTGCCACGGAGGACCCACTCAACTCCACGTATTGTTCCAAATCTTTCTACACATCTCCTAGTAAAATTTTGATTATTTACCAGACTTAGGTGTTCATATTACCACTGGGTACTATTAAGTACTACTTTAGGTCGAAATTTGCTGGTATTCTTCCATGTGTTTTAATATCGGGTTTAATTACATCCGGATGACACACCTGTCACGCAAGAGAAAAAAAAGCAAAACAAGAAGAAATGGCGAGAGTACGGATCTGCCCCTTTTACGTTACACCAACTGATACAGATGGTCAGGACAGGAGCTGCTACCGCTACACCTTGTTGCGCCGCCGGCTTAAGCATGAAAACGAGCTGAGCACTCTGGCGTTGTTTGTATACTTCAAGTTGCCGGAATTCATCCGGCGTTCCCTGTCGGTACCGGCCGGCATCGGCAGCGGCAATAATCTAGGCCACCAGTAACTGTGCGAACATCTAAGACGGTCTCGCATCACATTATTGAAGGCACACACGCGCAATCAGGCCCAAAGGTTCTATTTTAATAAATAATGGAATCCGTTATTACTACCAGAAACGCCCGATTCGATCGATTTTATCCATTAATCGGCAGGATCTGCAGCCTTATTTCCATTTAAATGGTACCAAGCTGGTACTTTCGGTAGCTACTGGTACATTTTTGGTAATTTTCATAAAAGTGCAAAGTACTCGAAATTGTTCTGCTCTGGTCAATGCCCCTTCTTATGGTCCATCAATATTATAATATCGATGGTATCGTACCATGGTACTAATAATCAATGAAGGCTAAATGAATAGACTAGACTGAATCTATTTAATTGCACGGGTTCGCGAAGGACCTTGCCGTGCGCGTTGGTTGAGGCGACCGATTCGTGCCGTGGGTGAACTAGATTACAGAAATAAGCGTGGTATAAGTATCTAACGGTATGTTTACAATCCTATTTAGATAAAGACATAATGAAATTGAAAGAACAAAACTGCCGTGCGGCTGTGGTCCTCTACTTCGCACCGTGAGAACGGACATGGCCATGGGCAGCCCAGAAATGATCGTTTAGTTTCTATTTCGTCCGCGAACTAAAAGACCTGATCTCGTTTTCCATCTGCGTCTTACCTGCAACCGAGATTTCTTCTTCCCTATTTCGTCCGCCTCGATGATTCAAATATCAACCAATGCGAGCTCCGAATTGCCATATCTGCAGACCGGTCTTACCATTTTGCAACTGCAAAATGCCATTCACTCGTTATCTTCAAGATAATGAAAATTATCTCCAAGATATTTCATTTGTCGATGTTATTTTTTGTTGAAACTTCTCCAGTTCTTTTGATATTTTTAAAATTGGTATTGATTTCACAAGGTGGTACAAAGAGAGACGGGGAATTTAATGTATTTATTGTGAGAGTAAGGAAGTCCAGGAGACAAGGACATGAGTAGGTTGCCTTTAAAAGGAGAATAGTTAGATGGTACTACCTCAGAAAGGTCAGTTGTAGTGATTCATTCTATGAAAATGCAATGGAAAAATTGCAAAAGACGAAACAAGAAAGAAGTGAGTGACAGAGAGAAAACGAGGAATAAGATTTTGAATGGGCGTAAGGAACACTATGTGCTTGTATAGTACCACAGACTATTTCCCAACCAGATTGTTTTCTCTGGTTCACTGGTTGAGTGTAACTGAGAAATTAATACAAAAATCTTTGCAAACATCTCTTAATATAAAGCTAAAGAGATATTCCACAATGCATATAGGTATAATAGTACCTCCAGAGCATAAACTATATAAATTAGATACATCTCTTCATGTATAAAAATACCGCTTAATGCTTAACAGCGAGCACTAGGTATATAAACTTCTTATAATTTCCACATTAAACATCAACGCCACAGATATCGTCCATTATGGTACAGATGGTACTTGAGACAAACACAGGTATTTAAACGTAAAACGGAACGGCAGACCATCTGACGTCTTCGCGTTGTGTTAAACTCATAATCTCTAGCGAAATAAATTCCCACATTTTAATTAAGTATTTTGCAACCATAGTGCTGTAGAAGAGTGTTCGTTCGTTGGTACCAATACAAACATAGCAGCGCACACCGGCTGAGCCGGCGGACGAAGCTCCCACGAGATACCAGATAGAGAGACGAACGACGAGACAAAGAGCAAGCATCAGAACCGTGCATGTCCAGCTCAAAAGATACTTCCAATTTACTAATTGTTCGTGGCCGCAAAATGCCGAAAGTCATCTTGCAGGTTAAGCATCTGACAGGCATGCACTCTCTTTGTGGGTACCACAAGGGATGACTGGTACATATTGGTATGATGCGCCGTACTTCCCTAACAACGGTCGATAAACCCATAGATTATGATTTCGGTTCGAACTCTGGAGTACTACCGATGCTGTCTTGGCGTTTTTCATAATTATGAATGAAATGGTACTCCTAATTAAACAGAGGAAACATTTATTTCACGTTTGCTGTGCTATTTATGTCGTTGGTATCGCAAAAGCAAACGTTTAAAACGTGAGAAAAACGTGAGGGAGTACCTGCTTTAATAGTACCTAACAGGCGTACTGGATAATTGGTTCTAAGAAATAAAATATCATTAACTAATCTAGAAAATATTCGGTAAATTATTTTAGGGATAGGTACTAAATTGCCTGTGGCTTTTTACTTATTCGAACTGTTCCCATGGTGCTGCGAGGTATGTTTAAGAATTCTAGCTCACCGGAAATAATTCTTTTTAATGGTCTTAGCTTTTCAGCTATGAACCAGAACAGTTTTTTATTATTAATTTTACTTAATGCTCGGGGCTATTGGAATACAGATAAAAATCTGTATCACGATTGGTTTTGAAGATTCAGTAATGCGTATAAATACGAAGGTGTCTTAAACAATGTGGGTAATGGAAATTGTACGCGGGGGGCATTAAAAAGATTTTTGCTTTGACACTTCGGCAGTACTAGTTCTATTATTTGTGTTGACACCTAGGCTCAAATGTGAAAGGACCCTTCCTTCTAACAATATAAATTGGCTTCCTCGGGTAGTACCAACCAGATTTGGACTTTTTAAACTACCGTTGAAAAAATCTTAGTACATAAATCTGCAGCGTACTTGTCCTGGTGTTTCAATTGTTTACACATTTTATAGCGTGATTGATTACCACGTTATATCAACCGGGAGTTCAAGTAAAGTACGTTTGTTGATTGACGAGAACATAAAACACAAAATGTACACAGTATCAAATAGCTGTTTGGTACATAGTAGTCGACCTTTCTCTCCTATATAGGTAAGGTGGACGTTGTACGAGAATATGCATGCTACATAAGTTTTCCTGCAAAGAATTTGTGGAATTCTTCAAAGAAACAAGACAAACATTAGGAAAGGAACGTTCAGAGTTTAAATGCCTAAATGTATACGTCGAGGTGTAATCTACCATCAAATAGAATCGTTGGAATGTGCAATTGACAAAAAATCATTTTTCATAGTCGGTAAGAATTCTTAAAAAAAAGTTATGACGATCAGAAGGTTGGTACTGACTCAGCGACAAGGTTTGCTTTAAAAATAGTACTTTTGCAGTCAACTCAGTGAATAGAAAAAATCATCGAGCAAACGTCATCGTTGAGGGTAAGGACCTCCAGTGGCAATCAAATCATCACATAAATATATTTATTACTCTGCATTGTATACACGTTTATAACTTCTGATGTATTTTCAGTAATAAAAACATTGCAATTTGCAATGCCATGTTACTATCGAGTCATCAGGAAACAATTATATTTGTTCCCTAAGATCGCATGTGGAAACAGCTATTTATCCTGAGAAATTCATTATTTGTTAATTAAACTAAGAATAATCACTTAGGCAGTTAATTTTATTAAACAAAAATCGTTCAGTTTTTCAGCAGTACCAAGTCAGTACCATAGTCTAGCTAGAGGTTAGAAGTACGTGTAAGCTTTCAACATCAATTAAGAACGCGCATTGAAAGTCTTGTCCTTATTCGAAAATTTCCCGAAGCGGTAATTTCTTCCAAAGTACTAATAAATCATACATATCTTGATTTACTAGTGCAATAAAACCACGACTCAAGTATCCCATTTCACCACACATGTTCTTCTGGTGCCGTTGAAACTATAAACAAAGGAAAGGGTAGTACTGGTATAATTTACATGGTAAAAATGTCACCGAAAATTTAGTACCACTAAAATCAAAATACAATTTTATTGCACTCTCGTAACACAATAAACACATTTGTTGGACATGCAAGTAAAAAAGTAAAATATTCGTGTATTTTAAACGAGTTGACGGTAGTTAAGTTTCGTTTCGAATATCACGTGTAAACGAGCCGTAAGTGGCGCTGGATCGTTGTTGCGAATCGTCGAACCGAAGCGGCACATTTCATAGCCCGGGACATACAGCGCACCAGAAGACAGAGAGGACGAGTCAGTCCGTGAGGCAGTGGAGCGAGCCGGGGAGGTGTCGGCGAAGCTGCCACCGCCATATTCGAACAGACACACGCGTTAGGTACTCTCAAGTACTGACCGTATCGTCGTATTACTGTAGCATAGCAACAGCATGCAACTTGAAGTAGAATACGAACGACTAAACTAGGACCAGTGCAGTTCCCATTGATGCGAGGTGCATGTGCGGGTCGTGACACTGTCCGGGATCGACCTAGACAGGACCTCAACATCCCCGATATGATGGTGTATCCGGATCTGCAGTCTCAATGGCCTCAGTGCGCTGCCACCACCACCACACCGCTACCCATGCTGCAGCTTTATGACGATGTGGGATATCGCGGTAAGTCTATTTAGATAACAACACATTTTTTATCTATGCCCAAAGGTACTGCCAAGCACAAGAAGACCTAAAATAAGAATGTTAAAAATTGAGATCGCCAGTTGCACTATTTATAACTACAAGTTGAACTCCTTTCGGTCGCTGACGCCAACCTAAAAAATCAAGTTCTCGCGATTATAATGCGGTACCAGTTTTGACAGGTGGACGGGCATAGACCCTTGCAATAAAAATATAAACAATAAAGTGGTACCGGTATTCTATTCATAACAAATTTAATTGGCATTTTTCTTTATGATGCAAATTAGATGAATTAGTACTGCAACTTAAGCCGTAGACTACACGGTACTTGCACATTATAATAGCAATTTTCAATCAATAAAATAAGAGAATTACTATGCACTTAAGACCACTTTAATGCCTCTTTAGTTAATTTAATTATGTGTTGTGTGGGTACTACCTTGAATAATATAATTAAAAATGCAGTTCGCACGGTTCAATAGATATCGATTGGAAGTATAATTTTTTCTAGATAAAATGGTGTAAATTCCGTTCTAAACAGCTGATCGTCGTCAAACGAGCTCCGGTGGTTTAGTAGAGTACCGTTCCCGATCTTGTTCTATCATAATTAGCCCCCGAGTGATTTCGACAATGGATCTAACTGAGAGCGCCGACCCGATTGATGGTGGATATACCTCACAAAGATGAATATACCTGCCGGTCACTGTACCACACAAAGATATCTGTTTATAGTTAATCGTTCACGGACCCTCTATTTCTTTACACAAATTTAGAACGGCAGGTACTAACTTTGTTTGACTACGAAATTCAACTTATTATTTTAATCTAAAATGCGTATTCATTTGCGCCGCGAACGAATAAAAACCAAAGCATCAAGTGAATGAAAGTACCACATCAAATTGTAAAAGTAGTACCTTTGTTCTTAGAACCTCCTTAAACATGTAATATAAAAATAAATGTCACATGCACATTTAGATAAAATGTCAAATGCGCTAGAAGAATAATATAAACAGTAATTTAAGATTTTATCTTTCCAGTTGAAATGATCATTTTGTAATGATCTGCAGTTTACGATGAATATGAGCAAGAATTCCGAGAAGAATGTAGGTTGTTGGTGATGTAAACTCTTTAGAAAATCTAAAAGACAACCCGTTTAGTTATTGCAACAATTTCAGAACGTTTGTCATCGGGTACAGTTTACCGTGATGAATCATCTACGACTACCAATGGCCTCTCCCCACTCGACCGCTCGAGAAGTACTGATTCTTTGTTTTCAATTTTATTCATTCGGAGATTCATTCTAGAAGACGATCTGGATTGACCAGTTGCCAATGATAATGGCGATGGCGTACCGGATATTACCTTTATTTAATATTTTTTGGTTGCGCATTTACTTTTTTGCAACCAGTTAGCAAAATCCTAAGGAGGATTCTCTAGAGATGGCGTTGGGTTTTTGAAGCACGATAGTTATTCGGAAATTTGTGTACTTTGTCACTTCATTTGCAAATAAACCAGGTAGTACTGTACTAGTACAGGGGGCATTTTCTTTCTCGTAACGAAACTCTATTTTTCAAATGTGCTTATTCCAGGTACTATTATAAACATTTTGCATTGAGAGTACAGTTTCTAACAATAATAGTACCATGACATCTATATGCACGGGCATGCATTTGCTGTTTTGAATTAAAGCAGGGGGTCGTACCAAGATTCATCGTTAGTCAGAGATGTTTGATCGATTGGCGTTCGTAATCGATATCGATCGTAATATGCGTGGGCGATATAAACTTATGGCCGCCCACTAAGAGTATCAACATAAGGTGAGGAAGCAATCGGAACTTAACCATCCTCCCTTTCTATTTTCCAAGAGAATCTCTACTAAGTGGTACCAAATAGTAAGAATTAATTTGGTGATCCAATCAAAATCTAATTTCATATCGTGAGAAAGGACATGAAACCAATGTGCGTCAAGCCACTTGACCACGTGAAAAACGGAAAAACGAGAGTACTGATTGATAACTAGAATTTATAACTTGATATCTTAGCAAGTATAATGTTTCTAAGTGTTTCAAACATTTGATCCCGTTAGAAGCGATTTTTTGCATACACATATGCTCCAACATACTATTTTGCATTTCAATTTAGAAAGCCAACAAGACATTTTATTTGTTTACTATAATGTTAATATTCATTTATCTTGCCTCGCGCAAATGTATCGCAACGCGTTTCTCAATTCCTCCGGTAAGTTTTTTTTAACTCGCATTCTGCCAATAGAAACAAAAGGCTTAATTGCATTGATACCGTACTAACGTTAATGGGTTTGTCTTTTATCTAGTTGCATATGAATACGAATTATAGTGGTTTAATTAGCACTAAAGTACTAACTTTCATAGTGGGGTTAATGGAAGTTAATCGATTTGTTTCGGGACGTCGAGTAGAGTAGTGTTTCTTGGTCGGCTTTTATTTATTTATTTTTTTTTTTAATTTAAAACCCTCGTAATGCAATTTATTGGTATTTTCTTCGCTTGGTATAAAGGTAGCAGCTTCGCTTGGGATAAAGAACACAACACTGCTTCGTATACTCGTAGCTTCGTTACTAACTGCCGCCTCGCTCCGATGTGATGCGCTATATAGTTGGTCCAAGTTCTCGTAAATTCGCAATCTAGAATTT
>JAUIMW010001766.1:0-11807 GCA_033557785.1 Enochrus cinctus
TTAAAAAGTACATTAAAGATAAATGGTCGTAATATCAAAAGTGGTAAAGTAGCTAGGAGTATCTACAATGCATGTGTATCATTTTAAATTCAGACATGCATAACAAGATTTGTTTCAATCTATTAATCACTTTACATCCTAAAGGCAATATCAATTTGAAACCTGTTATTGTAATGTAAATTATTTTATACCTTCAATTAAAATTTTTCCTGCCATATTGTTATTCTATTAAATTAAAAAATTAAATGTTGGTTTATGTCATTCAAATAGGAAGATATGTGCCGTAAATGCAAATGAAAAGAAAAAGAAAAAATACTGTTTTTAAAAACTAAATGTGAAAGATAGAATTATTAAAAAAAATTAAAACACGTCAACAATCAATAGATAATACTGTTTACATTTTTATCTACATGCAACATTGCTGATACTAATATTTACTTTGAGTATTGATTATGTACATAAATAAAAATTAAAGGTACAACAAAAAATATTGTTACAATAAATACACTCCATAAAATTTCATTGAAATAAAAATATTAAAAGTTTATTCTATGTATTCAAATTCAGCTTTTAATATTTTTAGTAGCAAAAGCATTATGTTACAGGAAGACTAGCAACCCTACCCATGGTTAAGCTGAGGAGTGCCAGGTGCAGATTGCTTATTATGATTCAAGGTGGGGTTTGTGACACTTGAGTCACTTGCCGACCTGCTTAGAGACTCCTCTTCTGCTGCACTGCCACCAGAATTTCTGTGATTCCTCGAACCATTTTGCAGCCTAGGTGAATTCGTCTGGGAGTTGTTAGCCTGGTGGTTTCTCATGGCGTCGTCCAAATAGCCCATATATCGTTTTAGTTCATTTTGAAGTTTCTCTAATTTATGACTACATTCGTTTAGTTGACCTTCTATGGTCATTGGGTCCCCTAACGCAGGATTTGCCTCATAGACACCCTTCATTTTCATAAGCCCATCCCTAGCAGCAGTTTCCTGAGCAACTTTGTTTTGCAGTTCTTCAACTCGCTGTTGGAGTTTTTTCCGCCTTTGATTTGGTGCTAAGTCGCTGTAATCCTCCTTACCATCCATAATAGTAGCATTCTATTGAAAGAAAAAAAATATTTTTAGCACAGAGAAACATGGGGTGTTTCTATATTAGATTTTAAGTTATTTCATACAAACAACTACGATGGTTTAAATTAAATACCTATGACATATTATTTTGAAAGATGGACATTGATGAATTAAAAAATGCTTAGTTATTACAAAATAAGTGAGGCGATAGTAAAATGTAAGTAATGAAGAATTCTACATTAAATCATAAATGCGAAGCACATACCTTAATTGCCATACAGACTTCAGTGAGCTTCTGCACGCATGAAACAAGACATTAAGCACATGTTAGCAAGCTTAAAAACAATCATTTTAAAATTGATTTAATCCTAAATTGCGCCAATTTTCTCTTGTTATAAGCAAATAAAGCAGCTGATTGTTAGTAATTAAAATAAAATCGCTAAATCCTGTGTATACCGTTTTAAAAACAATATAACGTCTGCATGCCAAGAATACACTCAAGTATATTACTTACTAGGAAAAGAAAGTTTATCCAACACCGGACACCAGTCACCAAAGAAAAAGGATAAAATAAAGATAGTTACTTAGCATACAACTGAGTAAAATATAAAAATGCAAGTATTTGCTACGTAACTTCTAATTTTAATTAAGTAAATAATAAGTACATACCCCTCGACTTCCAAAAAGGCTAAGCAGTCCTGCTCGTTTCTTCAAGCCTTTTCCTGAAACAGTTCCTTTGACGGTTAGACCCCCGTCTTTCAATTTATTTGACAGTTGCATTGTTGTGATATTAGGGGCGCTTCCTGTGTCGCTACTGCCGCCTCTTGACAAATCTTCAAACGGGATATCTTCAGGTGGGTTAAAACCTGACTTATACCTTTCTATCACTAATTCTGTGTCCTAAAAATTAAAATCAAATAAGTAATTTCGCAAGGTAAACATTATTAGCCTCAATTTATCTCAAATAGATATCAAGTAAAATTACAATATAATTGCTTGATCATTCTATTGAGGTGAGTGTACAGGTATTATCAAGGTCAAATTGGATGTTTGCTTTGTTAAAGATATAAAAACATGAATTGAATAAATGCATTTCTTATTATGGTGAAAAAACAATGTTACAAGTTACGTTTCAAGGATCTTTTTCTGAAATGTTTTACTGTTGGTATTCCATATAAACGAGGCTTCTATTGGCGAAGACACGGAAAAATTATTGATGATAGAGAAGAAATGTATATTCTTTGTTCTACTTTTTTATAGAAAAAGTTTTTTATAACTGGTAAAACAATAGCCAATTGAGCTAAAAAATTGTTGTGGATAATAGTAGACATTAAATTGAAAATTAATATTATTCAATATGGAATGACACTTCGTTTATTGAACGAAATAATTTTTGATCATATTATATTCATTACTAATTTCATGCGCATTAATATAACCACAAAATGATATTTATATTTCTTAGTTTTATCTTAATAACTTACTTCTTTTTCATTAATAATATTTGCAGCCCTCACGATTCCCTCTAAACACTTATCAATAATAGGAAACACATTACGCTCTATTTCTACACTTTGATAGATAAAATTCTTAATATTCTTTATCCTCTTCTCGTCCAAATCCTGCAGGTGCCTAAACACTTCGGGCAGTCCAGATCTATAGTGTTGTCGTTGTAGTTCATTTGTGCGTTGGAGTTGATCTGCGTAATCGTTCTTAGCACTATCACACACTTGACTCTTGTACGACATGTTGGTTCGTTGTTTTTCCACCTCTGCCCTGGAGAGATTGAAGTCTGCATCTGCCTTCTGAAAATTTTCCACCGCTTTCTCTGACTCCTTAAAAGCTTTGTCGTATGCCTTTTTCGACCTGATTAGGTTTTCTATTTGATTTTGTAATTGCTGCTGCAGCCTTGTGCCTTCAGTAAGTTGTTTCTACAAAGGAAATTAATTAGAAATTACATGAACAAGTTAACTTTGTATTTGTGGCCAACCTATTAAGTAGATTTCATACTCACTTTTCTTTCGTCCCTAAGATCTTTGACTAATGCCGTTAATTCTTTTATGACTACGGCCTGCAGGTTTTCTGCTACGACTTCATGTTGACCAGCTAGGTCATTAATTTCGTTCAGCAGTATTTTAAATGCTTTGCATGAGCTAAACCTGAAAAAAAGTGAATTGTTTTACTTTTACATGTTAATTGTACTGTTACAATACTGTAATGGTTTTGTTACACAATATGATAAATTTTTGCTTGTGGTCTGCATAAAACACTAGAAAATGCGAGATGTGACATAATTCTTCAGAAGTTTCAAGGACGCCTTTCACTGTTATGTTGCCAAATGGTTTTTGATTTTGTGGGTATTAGATGTTTTTTGTAATGTTATAATTATGAGTAATATTTATAGCTAGACTATTCAACATATATAGGTATGTTAATGGTTTATTAATGTACTCTTTTTGCCTTTGATGCATTTATATTATTATTTATTACATATTTTGTTTAAATGCATGTTGAAATGACCTTAATGAAAGTATTTCATAATGAAATTACAGGATTTTTTTCTATTGAAACATTTAATTCATGCAGTATACTGTGTTTACAAAAATAGTTTGTATGCATGTTCTGTCCCAAAAAGGGGAATCTACTACTGCTTGATACATACTAATTTTAATTCACTCTTTGTGTTTACATTAAACACACTAATAGAAAAGGGTAAATTCCCATAACAAAATCTAAACAATCTTACTCCAGTAATAAAAGTGGAGTGTAAAAAGTAAAAGTTTCATTAAAAGAAACTGCATTTCCTTTGATTTAATTTTAGACATTGTTTAGTGTTCAAGTTCCTTGCATGGTCTAGGTCTATGCATATTTTATTTGTATGTAAATTTACTCCTTTATAGCTGGGAATAAAATTATTCTTTATAGTTTGGTCATAAATTCAACATGTCATTTCTTTATACACGCTGAATGTGCAATCGTTTATGTCTAGAAAGTTTTTTTTATTTCAATTGAATTTATGAAAACTCGTGTTTTAAAGCTCTGCAACAAAACGTGTAGGAAGCACAGTAAACATTAAATATTTGTGTGCATACATTAAAATAATGCAAAACATACAGAGAGGGGACTGAAACTTAGTAAATACCCGAGTTAAAATTGCTGATTACAAACTCATTAATAGCTTTTGTTTATTTATATTAGTTTGTAAACAAATTGCTTCCGCGCAGTTCCTTTGTCGATTTTCGACGCTTTTTTTCTAGCCTTTCACTATTAGTTGAAATAATTATAACATAATTGCGACTTTTGTTCAGGTGTTTTGCATATAATGAAATAATTCGAGAGAAAGTTATAAAAAATAGATTATAATCGTCTTAAAAATTGCCGTGCCGTTCATTATCAAAGATACGGTCAATTGGTGTTTTTAAACAGCTCTTAAAGTCAATACAAACAAAAAAATGGTAAAAGTACAATGAAGTTTAATATCGATTTAATGACTAACGACAGGAAACGTAAACCTACTATCTTTTCTTTAATGTGGAAGTTGAATATCTTATCGTTAGAAAAAAAACCGTTCCTTGTAATTTAAAAATAAATCCAATCGGAAGTTTCAATGCATTTTCGAAGAATTCCCGTGGGATTTGCACGAAGTAGCGTTACAGAAAATGCTGAGAAGATGCCAAGTGTTTGGATTGATGCTTTGGATAACGTTACATAACCAAGTCAAATGTTAATTCAAAATAAAGCAATAGAGAAAATTTTGTGGCATCACGTTGAGTTAAAAAATTTTAAACAAAGAACTGGAACTGACATAGAAAGTACATGTTTTGAACAATTAAAAACTCTAACTGAAAACGATGAATATCCTCCAACGTTAACGTTTATTTAAAATTTATTTTGGAAATCATCTAAACATTCATATCACAAGAAGAGAGAACTAAATTAGTGTATGTAATATGAATGTCTAACCTGGGCAACTTGGATAAAAAAGGATCAATTTAATGATTAGTTCGTTAATAATTTTTTTATTGCAGTGCAAAGACATTATTGCTCCGAGATGGTCATACAGCATCATCATTGGACATCTAGTTATGTTCCTTCTATCGAATATATCTATCAGTCAAGCAATGGATCAATATATTCTGCAATTGCCAAAGATTGCTTTATATCAGCTTGAAAGAGAGTAGGGCTCAATTTAGAAAACAAAATCGGAATTTGCTAATGGAATCTCGAACGAACTTATTCGAGTGGCACACCAAATATCTTTCAATAAAGTTGACGCTGATTATAGTCAGAGATTACTATAGGATGACAACGGCTATGCGCCAGCAAATTGCAAGAACCGATAAAAGAAAATTTGATAAGAGATGCCACTTCTGACATCAATATTGAAGAATCGCCAACATCGACTGAATCAAGTGTCTCATTCGATAGATATTTTGTTCGAAAATGATCAAAATTCTGCGCGAAATTGTGCTGTAAAAAGAAATGTGTTAAATGCTTCAGCGTATTACAATTATGTATTATGAGAAAAAAGAGGCAAGCAACACAATCGACCCTTTATTCCCCATTTGTCATCTTGAAAGCATGTAATTCCCCTTGAAACCTTAAAATATCTTCTCAGTTAGTTAACAGTATTTTAGTGCTCCCCGTTTTAATACTGCAAAAAAGAGATTAAAATGAAATTTGCATAATATCTGTGAAAATCCTAAAACAAGTGTCCCTAAAATAACATCGATGATATCAAAAAAATTAGAAACGTGAATTGCTAAAATCCACATAAACGGCTAGCGAAAATTTATTTCGTTATGACTAACATGTCTAAAATGCATAAAATTGAAAAGTTTAAGTATAGATTTGAAGTGTGGCCTCTAAATTATCGTTAAATTTGTTTATGGGTAATAAAAAACGTCTTATTTCCACAGTGCATTGAACATTTTAATTAGAAATAAGCGTCTTCAGAAATTAAGAAATCATAATTCAGAAATGTGTTTTCCCATTTTAAAATTTAAGTTTTGGGACGAAATTTTACTTAATAAACCATTGCCACACTTCATATCTGTTTTCCTTCGAATGGTTTGACCGCTTTGCAAACAGAAGTTATATAAGCTAGGTTTCGTTCTCATATAAGAGGGTCTAGCAGTTATCTTTATCCAAATGCTTGTCATTGATAAGTAGTATGTATACGAAGTAAAAAAATAAATAAAACTTACTGGTATTCCTCTTCCTCCTTCTTTTTTGGCTGATAACTTTTAACTAGTCTCCTGAAAAAACAAAAAGTAAAATATTAGCATTGTTTTTTAAACATTCCAACTCGACATAATTGTGATGGTCCCAGCCAGATGTATGAATCATTGCAGATGGACTTCTGCTACCGTTACTCCAGTAACCGAATGTTTTCTTGCCATTAAAGCTTCATTTATGATGTAATTTCTAAGTTAATGCACTATTAAACGTTGTTTTGAGAAGCTCGGAGAACGATAGTGACATTATTACAGTGTGTGGAATGATATAATTTAATTCTTGTCTATTTAAAGCAAGTGGGAAGTCGCTCGGCGTTCTTATCAAAGAGAATGAATGTTCCTTCTGCCTACATGCAAATTGGGACGCACAATATTATTTTCTGACACGAGATTAGGAGGGTGAACTTGGTTAAAATTCGGTTTATTATTCAAAGGTGCAGTCCTTCGTGGCTCGGGTTAATTAACCCCTCCGTTAAGTTTCGTATTATCGCTTATCCGTCTGAATGGGAGGAAGTAGCGCGTAACGAAAATTTTGCTTCTAGGTATTTACTAAACATAACTGTAGTGTAAAAGTAGATATCAATGACTTGGAGAACGAGGATTTATACAAGTTTATATTGCTTGAAATTCTTGTAAAAAGTAGTCGGAAGTTAGCCGGTTGAGAATATGGATTAACAAAAGCGTTCGCTCTAAAAGTTATTTTAAAATTGCGGCGGTCAATGTCTCTTTGATTACAGTCATTTTTACTGAAGCAATTTTTAAAATTATACGAAAAACGAAGCAATACGTAAGATTGGCGTAATTTCGCTTCTGAATACAAATGAGGTGTTTTGATGTTGGTTTCAATGCCAAAGAGTTTAGATTAAATAAGCGCTGTTATGCAGTAAATTTGAAGAAATGTACTCAATATTTGTGCTTAACCTCGGAGATTGTTTTATTGGTTTTCATGACACTAGGAGTGATTTCTCACGTTTTAGGATAAACACCCTATTGTTGGTCGAATGTCTTGTTCTGGTTAAAGCCTTGTGTTTTAGTGTCTTCCGGCCATAGTCAACAGCACAAGGTGAGAATTTAAAAAAGGTGACAAGTACAAAACAGAGAGAAGCTAACGTACAAATCCGAGGACGGTTGGTCAGTTTTGCTGTGTATGTAGGCGCCTCAGGTCGGTGATCCTCCAAGCCAAGCAAACACGGCGACGACGATTCTAGCATAACGAGTTTTGCTAAATCCTTCTCTCATTGCCAACCATGGACCGACTCACTTACAACACAATACCCCTTGAAAATGTGTCCAGCAAATATAGAAGACAATATGACATGGCATCGTAACCTTTAGCGGTAATATTGTAAAGCATGTAGGAGAAAGTTTATACTAAGAATCTTATGTAACGTCGTAATCGATTCAACTGGCTAGACTTTAAATTTTTAAATAAGTCACTATGGCTCGTCTATTTCGTTCAAACACAATTTTGATTTGACGTACTTAGAATATGGATGTTGCAGGAGTAACTGTAGTTCGAAATCAAGAAAGCTTGGCAGTCAATGAAGTTCATTTTTAATTTTTAAAGTAAAGGTAACGCTAGGATGGAGATGCTAAATGAATGTTAGTCATTGTTCCCACATCTCGGCTGCATTGTTGCAAGAAAATAGAAACGGAAAGAGATGCAAGATAAAACTGCTACGTCCGTACTGATTACTCTACTTAGTATACTGTAATAATTTTTTTTCTGCAAAGATTTACAACGCACAAAATATTGTTATTTAAATTAAAGTTATAAATAAATGCAATTACGGATATAAATATTCTTGCATCTCTTCACACTCAAAGTCAATAAATAATAAAATTCCGCATTTATGTTAATTTCTTCTTAGAAGTAATCGAATATTCATAATATTACAGAATATTTATGAAAATTATTCAGTGCATACAATATTCATTAACGCGAGTTGTAAAATTTAATTAAATAATGGCTGAGGTCGGCGAACTCAACAAAAAAAACTATTCATACCATGAATAGGCAATCTTGTGCATTTTGTAGCATTTAAATATTACTCACCTAAGTTTATATGCATATTCACATTCTATCGACGCTCTGTCCCGTACAAAATGGCCATATCTTTCTAAAAAATCGATCCCTTTCATCGTGTGGATCGATAGGTTGTCATATTGATCCTGCAAAGTAAAAAAAAAAATACATTATTATTGAATGCATATAAAAAAAAACAAAAGGAAAATAGGCATAAAGGAAAACAGCAAAATATTGGTATCATAAAAATTAAAATTAATAATGGGATAGATAGAATAAAACGGAATCCCTGAATTATCAGATTTAAAAACCACAATGGTTTTTGATGTCATTAAGCGTGATTCATTTGTTTTTAGGAAACTCTGATAATGGGACCGATTAAAACATTCAAACTTCGGAAATACAATTATCCATAAGGCAAAAAAAATGAATATTTTCCACCTGCCATTTTTTGGAATGTGGCCATTAGTGAAAGGAGAAATTTAAAACTTGAAAACAATAGACATGCTTGTACGAGTAATAGTTACGCTCATACATATGTGTTCATTTTAAAATGCCTGAGCGTTGTCAGTTTATCGCGTTTTTATTGGGGTCACTACATTTATTAGCTTTATAATAATATAGAACACGTACGCCTGGCCAACTAGAATGTATCGGAAAATAAGTTAACATCAAGTGAGCCGTTGAACGGTGTTAATTCAATTTTGCAGCCTACTGACACGCCACAGTTTGCTCGCTAAAATGGGTCGTTGGACGAAACCCTTTTTCTAATAATATCGTTTAATAAAGTAATCCTTGTTTATGATCCACGAAAAGGTCAACAGCCCCCCCTTCCCCTTGTTTCATTTAAATTAAACTGTTTTGATATTTTCCTAACCCCAGTCAGCGTTTCCTCTCCGGAGGGTGGGAGTTTTTGCCGATGCACAATGCACAAGAAAATGGAATCCGCCGTCTCGTGACGAGAGCAGGTGCACGCAATCTGTCATACACGACAGGTGTACGCGCAAAGGCCTACATTTTTAATTCCTTGTAATAAGTTGAATCCGTTCCCAGCGCGGACGCGCACAGGAAAGACTTTAACCTGACGCTGGAAATTGTTGTGATCTAGACACATCCGCAAGACGATTGACCGTGACCCGAAAGAACTACTGTGACCTACTATCTTTAAAGAATTCCCATTTGGTTGGTGGCTGCCGACTCAGACCATTAAAAGAATCGAAAGTGTACGCAGGCTTGCTTCGAGTACCAAGCAGTACGATTCAATTTGATATCTTTATCTTCGAGGTGATTGTTCTATTTTAGAACAAACATTAAATTTATTAAATTTAATTGCTATTGATTTTATTGTGAACTGTTTTGGCTTTGTGACTTAAGTTTTATTAGAATTACAAAGAACTTATTTACCAGCCATATATTTATTTATTTCAAAGTAAATAGACAGCTTATGTAAATAAGCAAATGTTGCAAATAAATTGCTTAATCTCTAGGTAACTAAATTTCTTTCGTTCTTATGCGCGTGTTCAAATATTGATAGAGCAAACTGAATTTCACATGTAAATAATAACGGAGTTTCCTATATTACAATGTATGAATCATTTATGAAACATAGATTTTATTAAGATAATCGAGAGATTTTTTAAATATATTTGCATAACCGTTTGTAGCTTTAACCTAGAGAGAGACTACACCGCGCGTGCTGCAGCATATTTTTCATTAAAAAAATTTCTTTGATGATATCCTAAATCCACGTCTTCCAATTCTATTGTCTAACAATGCGAAATGGCGAATCCTATAATGTAATGCTACAAGAATAAGACGTAAAGGGATAAGGTGGGCACACCTTCTGACGCCTTGTGGTCGATTCATAAAGACAAACAATGGGTAGACACCGGATAACAGAAGTGAATAAGCGTTTGTCTTTCTCTATAATAATCTTGGATTTCGTTTATTATTTATTTTACCGCAAAGAAACCGCAATTAGTATAAAATTTGACTGTTACCTTTTCCGTTAACTTCGGTGTGGAGTGCCCTTGTAAATTTTCAACGTATAAAATTAAAGTAGAATTTTGGCCACTTCGTTCACGTTATTGAGTTCTGGATTAATTTGCAATCAATATTTTATTCACAAAAGTGTTCGAACACTCTTCAAAATATATTCAGTATAACATACATATTTATATTTAAAATAATACACAACAAAGTCAAACAGACAGTATGGAGATTGGGAACTTGGAATGTAAGCAGTTTGTAGAGGAAAAAATGGAACTAGAAGATGAATTCGAAAGAACAAAGTTAGATATCCTGACTATAACAGAAATTCACAAATACACAAGACAGCAAACAAACAGAAACGAACGGTGAGTGGTAGATTATATACTGACAGAAAAAACTAGCCGAAACAAAGTCATAGACACGAGAGCCAAAACAGGGCCCGAAATCGACAGCGATCACTACATAGTCATCACGAAGATAAAAGAAGGAGAAACAAAGACGCCCAAGCACGTTGAACCATTACACGAGACAGTTAGGACGTAAAAATTAAGAAACCGAGAAACAGGCAAGGAATACGAAGAGGCAGGCACTAACGAGGAAACTACAGGAGCACGAAACAATCAAGAGTGGAAACAGATGTGGCACACGCTAAGAGACGACATGCTCAACACAACGAAAGAAGTGGAACCTACACAACCAACAGAAACATAAAACAAACCGCATGGTGGACAGAGGACTTTAAGAAACAAATAAGAGCAAAGAAAGTAGCGTAGAAAGCTTATCTGAAATCAAGAAATCCACAAAGATACATTGAATACAAATAAAACCAAGATTAAAACATAAATGGGAAGAGGAACAGAGTGGATTCAGAGGGGCCGAAGCATACAGGATCATATTTTTACAATTAAGCAAGCAATAGAAAAAAAACGTGAACGAAAAGAAGCAATACACTTTGGCTTCATATATAGAGAAAGTGTTTGATATAGTACCAAGAAGTCATGGAGAAGGAGATAAAATAAATACAAATTTGGTAACATGAATAACCTATAGATAGATACCTTGAGGTGGAGAATGGGAAACAAGAAACCAAAATAAACAAGAGGATAGAAAAACACATAAGCCTATATCACGCCATGAACCAAATAACTATAAGCATGAACGAAAACAAAAACAAACGTCTATAGGGACTCTTTAGACCTACTTTAACATTTGAATGCGAGACGTGGACCCTGACAAACTCAATAAAGGCAGAATTCAAGATGTAGAAATGTAGTACCTACGAAGAGTTAAGGGAGCAACGAAACTTGATAGGATTAAAAATGAGGACATCAGAAAGGAGCTGCAGGTGGAACCAGTGGAGAAGTACATAGAGAGGAGAAAGCTTTGGATGGTGGGGATATTTACAGAGAATGAATAACGACAGTAAACCAACAGGCAAGAGAGAAAGATTTTTTGGTAGGTTACCACCAGACCAGTTTATTGAAAG
>JAUIMW010001767.1:0-11803 GCA_033557785.1 Enochrus cinctus
TCGTTTTCATTTCTGATATTTTGCATTTCCTTCATTTCTTCTTTTTGTAATTCTTTTTTGCGCCTGCATAATTCTCTATAATCTTTCTTCTTCGTATTGTATTCCTCTAAGGTGCTGTCTCCTTTTTTCTGGTCCTTTAACGCTGTTTTAGTCTTTCCTTTGTTTTCCTTACATTTCCTTTGGAACGCTCTTAGTTTTCCACGCTTTGTTGTAGTTTTCTTTTAATAATTCTATACCAAAATATCTGGAGAACATTCCATGTACCTGAAACCCCTTTGATAGTAGTTCGTAGATAACAATTTACTTAAAGAACATTACATGTCTTCCAAAACTCCCTGGTGGTTCTTCTTTTAACGTTAAAAAAAACAGATAATATACTTATATCTCTAACATTTCTTCTTTTTTCTATTGAATTTATTAAATTAAACAAAGTAAAATGAAGATTATTATCAAAAATTTTATTAAACTAGACGACATTCCTATATAACAATAGATTAAAATGACATAAAAGAGGTAATAGTAAGCATGGAATTTCCTCCAAGTCCTCACAAAACTATGTTCTATTTATTGAATATTTAAACATAAAAAAACGAAGAGTGTTATCAAGAAATTTCAACACATTTATAAATACATTAAAAACATAATAAGTAATAGGTAGAAAGCAGTATTCCTGGAGGACATTCCATGTCTCCCAGATTCCCTGGTGGTCCTCCTTTTATTGTAGAAAATCAATTAACATCCCTTTTTTGCAACAGAGTAAATCACAACACAAAAAAGTGCCACCGAGAGGTCTGAGGGACATGGAATGTCCTCCAAGTACATTGCTATCTATTTACTCTTACTTAGTTGCTACTTTGAAAACTTAACTACTCTTTGTTTATTTATATTCTACCAATCAAAAAGTAAAGTAGCAAATCAGGTACTCAGGGGACCCTCTGGTGATTCTTATTTTATTGCTGAATATCAATAAACATGTCTTTGCTACAGCAGAGTAAACAACAATATAAAAGAACGAACACCAGGAGATCTGGGGAACATGGAATGTCCTCCAGGTGCACTCTTATCTACTTACTCTTAATTGTTTTTATATTGTTTCTACTTTTTTAATATATGAATGTTCATTGGTTTGTTAACAATACAAAAATAACCACAAGGGGTTTAAAGGACATAAAATATCCTTCAAATACTTTGCAAACTACAATCTACTAATTGAATGATTAAATATATAGATGTATTAAATGATTTAACATAGAGAAATGGTAGAAAAATGATTAAATATAAAAAAGTACTATTAATAGACCAGTAAATATTTCTGTATTAAAATAGAGGATAAAACAAAACATTTTTTACTAGGAAGTTTGGGAGACATTGTAACGTGTCCAATTTATTATAAATAATTAATAATTTATTCGAAAAGTAAAATTCATTCAAAATTATTTATCACTGTTTTTCAACAATAAAAGAAAGACTACCAGAATATTTTCTTCCTTTTGATTGGTAAAATATAAATAAACGAAGAATAGTCAAACTGTTAAAAGAACAATTAAGAGCAAGTAGATAGATAAGACATTCCATGTCCCCCAGATCCCCTGGTGGTCCTTTTTGTGTTTTTTATTAATAAATTTACATTCCTGCGTTAAAATAGAGAAGAAATAACATAAAAAAAAGTCTGGGGGACTACTTATTAATTGATTAGACATAAAGAAACTAAGAATTCTCAACACATTAAAAACAAATTAATAAGAAAATTAATAATACGTTGATAGCAGTGCATCTGAAGGACATTTCATGTCCCCCAGATCCCCTGGTGGTCCTTTTTGTGTTGATAATTAATCAATAACCATTCTTGCATTAACTTAGAGTAGAAATAGCATGAAAAAAGCACCAGGGGGTCTGAGGGACATGGAATGTCCTCCAGGTATTCAGGAAACTATGCTCTATTTATTGAATATTTAAACATAGAAAAACAAAGAGTATTTACCACAACTACTGGTACGTAGATAACAGTGTTCTTGGAGGACATTCCATGTCTCCTAGACCTGGTAATCTTTTTTGTGTTGTTTATTAATCAATAAACATTCTTGCATCAAAATAGAGTAGAAATAACATAATAAAGGACCACTAGGGGGTCTGAAGGACATGAAATGTTCTCTAGGTACATTGCAAACTATACTCTACATATTGAAAAGTTAAATACGTAGAAACTAACAGTATTATCAAGAATTTTCAACTTATTTAGAAATATATTAATAGTACAACTAGGAGTATGTAAAAAACAATGTTCTTTTTGGTATTATTAATAAACTAGTAAACATTCCTTTATTAAAACGCAGCAGAAACAATATAAAATAAAGACTAGATCTTCTTTTATTGTTGAAAAATAGTAAACATTCTTTAATTGTCCTCTGCCAACTATGCTGTACTTATTAAATGATTAAACATACAGAAACGAAGAGTGTTATCAAGAATTTTCAGCACATTAAAAACACATTAATAACAAAATACATAAATAGCAGTACATCTGGAGGACATGTCCCCCAAACCTTCTGGTGGTCCTTTTTGTGTTGTTTATTAATCAGTAAACATTCCTGTATTAAAATAGAGTAGAAATAACATAAATAATAAACTATCGTCTATGGGACATGGAATGTCCTCCAGGTACTCTGCAAACTATGTTCTATTACTAAATGATTAGACATAAAAAAACGAATAATGTTATCAAAAATTTTGAACATATTTACCATAACTAATAATACGTTGATAGCAATATTCCTGAAGGACATTCCATGTCCTCCAGACCTTTTGGTGGTCCTTTTTGTGTTTATAATTAATCAGTTAACAGTTCAAATAGAGTAGAAATTACATAAATAAAAGACCGTCAAGGAGTCTGGGAGACATGGAATAACCTTCAGGTATTTGACTTTTTGTGTTCATTCTGCTGATTAATAAAATACAAATACCTGAATTTTGCTGAATAGCAGTAAACATCCCTGTATTACAATAGAGTAAAAAACAACATAAAAGAACGAACACCAGGAAGCCTGGAGGACATGGAATGTCCTCCAGGTGCACTGTCTTTTATATATTTCTAATTTATCTAAAATTCTTGAAAATATTCATAATATATCTAAAATAAATAAAACGAATACAAAAAACGTAGTTTGCTGAGTACCTAGAGGACATTATATGTCCTTCAAGCACTCTGGTAGTAGATAGCAGTGCACCTGGAGGACATTCCATGTCCCCCAAACCCCCTGGTGTTCTTTATATTGAAATTAAAAATTAATAAACATCCTTCCAGTCAAATAAACTATAAAATAACATGAAAAAGAACCACACGTATTTGAACACAAATGATAAAAACACAAAAAGCTTTTTTGGTATTATCACAGAGTGTAACCTAGAACACTGTATAAAAGAACCTTCAAGAGTATTGGAATGATGTCTTCATATATTGTTGGATAATTTTGTAGTTTATAAAGAGTACTTGGAGGACATTTCATGTCCCCCTCATCTCCAAATGGTTCTTTTTTATATTACCTTTCCTTATATTCCAATAAAGAGATATTTATTGATTTTTAACTATAAAAGAAAGATCACCAACGGATTTGAGACACATGGAATGTTCTCCAAGTTCTCCATTATTTATATTCTTGTTGTTTTATACTGTATTTGCATAAAGAAATGTCTTCTAATTTTTTACAATAAAAAGAGAACCTAATTAAGTTAAAAACCTTGATAATATTCTTTATTTGTTTAAATCAAACCAACGAATATGAAGAACGTAGTTTACCAAGTACCTGAAGGACATTCCATGTCCTTTTGGTATCATTCCTTTTATTGAAATTAAAAATCAATAAAAATCCCTCCAGTCAAATAGAGTGCAAAATAACATGAAGAGGGATCTGGAGGATATGAAATTTCCCCCAGGTATTTGGCAAACTACGTTTTTTATATTCATTGATTTAACTTAAATTAATTAAGAACACTATCAAACATTTTAGGTAAATTAGAAATACGTAGAAAACAGTGTACCTGGAGGACATGTCCCCCAAACCCCTTGATGTTCTTCTTTCTTTCTTTTATTGAATTTAAAAATCAAAGAACATCTCTCTGATCAAATAGAGTATAAAACGACATAAAAAAAAACACCAGGGGGTCTGGGGATACTCGAAAAACTACGTTATTTCTACTCTATTTAATGTAGGAATGTTAACTGTTTAATTAACAACACAAAAAAAACCAACAAGGTCTCTGAGAGACATGGAATGTCCTCCATGTACACTGTAAACAATACTCTACTAATTAAATGATTATATGTAGAATTTTATCAGAAAATTAATAGTACGTAGACAGCAATATACCTGAAGGACATTCTATGCCTCCCAAACCCCCTAGTAGTTTTTTTTTGTATTGTTTATTAATTAGTAAACATTCCTACATTGAAATAGAGTAGAAATAATATAGAAAAGGATCAACAGAGGGTCTGGGAGACATGATATGTCCTCCAGGTACTTAGAAAATTATGCTCTATTTATTCAATATTAAACATAGAAAAATGAAGAGTGTTATCAAGAAATTTCAACACATTTAGAAATACATTAAAAGCATAATTAGTAGTAAGTAGAAAACGGTATTCCTGGAGGACATTGCATGTCTTACAGACTCCCTGGTGATCCTTCTTTTATTGTTGAAATAAGAAACAACCTAAAAAAGGACCATTTCTGGAAAAAATTGAATGTCCCCCAGGTGCATTACTATATACTTACACTTACATAATTGTTGCTTTGAAAACTTAACAACTCTTTTTTTATTTTTATTCTACCAATCAAAAAGAAAAGTAGCAAGCCTAGTTACTAGGGAACATACCATGTCCCCCAGACCCTCTATTGGTTCTTTTATTATTTCTGAATATCAGTAAACATCTCTTTATTGCAACAGAATAAGAAACAACGAAAAAAAGACCACCAGAAGATCTGGAGGACATGGAATGAAAATTTTGACACTCACTTAAAGTAAGATTGTTTGTTTTATGTTTATGCTATCTAACACGTAGATAGCAGTGTTCCTGGAGGACATTCCATGTCCTTCCAGACTCACTGGCGTTATTTTTTGTGTTGTTGATAAAGCAGTAAACACTACTTTATTGAAAAAGAAAAGAAATAACACAAAATAAGGCCTACCAGAGGCCTATCATAGAATGTCTTTCAGGACCAGTGTTTTCTACGTACTTCTGATTGTATTTATGTATTTTTAAATGTGTAGACAATTCTTTATTACAGTTTTCATTTCTCTATATTTAATTATTCAATACATAACACAGAGAACTTGGAGGGTAATCCTATATTAAAATGGAACAGAAAAAACATCAGTGAGTCTGAGAAACATGGAATATCTTCCAAGTACATTGCTATCTACGAATTTAATATTGATTTTAAATTCTTAACAGCTTTTCAGTTATTAACGTTTTTTAATCAACATCTATTTTTATATAGAGATGTTAACTGAATGTTCCTCCAGGGAATTTGGGGAAATTGAAATGTTTTTTTGGCCTTGGAAAACTGATTTTTACATAAAATTTCAAGCAAAGAAAATTTTTGGGGATATGTGGAAGAACTGTTTTGGAAATTGCTGAACATGTTCCTGTTGACAGATAATATTTATAAATGTTATTTCATGTCAGAAAGAGTAACTAAAACACAAAAAGAACCACCAGATAGAATATCAGACTTCTTGGTGTTTTTTTTATTGAGTATTTATGGTAAAACAGGTTCACTTCTTAGTCTGGAAGAAGTTAAATGTATTAATGATTAGTTATTTAAAATAAGAAAAATAAAATATTGACTCCTGGAGGTCTGATATAGTTCTTCTTTTCTCGTTAAAAAACATTACATATATATAATGGTCTATGTTAAAATGGATTAAAGAATTCACAGAAATATGGAATGTTCTTCAGGAACTTAATTTTTTGAATTCTTTCTGATGATTGATAAAACATAATTGAAGAGTTGTCAAAATTCAGTTTAGATTTCAGAAAACAATATTGATTACAAATTTTTGATATATTTAATCAAAGATCGTGATTACTATGGAATGTCCCCCAGATGCACTGCTATCTACTTATTTTAAGTTGTTCTTTTAATAGCTTAACTATTCTTCATTTATTTATATTTTACCAATAAAAAAGTAGAAAATAGCAAGCCAAATACCTGAAGGACATTCCATGCCCCCCTAGACCTCCTGGCGGTCCTTCTTTTATGTTGTTTTTTATTCTGTTGTAATAAAGGAATGTTTACTGATCTTCAACAATAAAAG
Organism: Enochrus cinctus; assembly: GCA_033557785.1. NCBI lineage: Eukaryota > Metazoa > Arthropoda > Insecta > Coleoptera > Hydrophilidae > Enochrus > Enochrus cinctus. The sequence continues at coordinate 6,316 of JAUIMW010001767.1, forward strand.
AAGGACCATCAGGGGCTCGGGGGGACATGGAATGTCCTTCAGGTATTCAACTTGCTATTTTCTAACTTTTGATTGGTAAAACGTAAATAAATTAAGAGTTATCAAGTTTCCAAAGTAGCAGTTAGGAGTAAGTAGATAGCAGTGCACCTGGGGGACATTCATTGTCTCTCAGACCCACTGGTGATCCTTCTTTTATCTTGTTTTTTGCTCTTATACCACATAGAAATTTTTAATATTTTTTTTTAACAATAAAAAAGGGCCACCAGGGTGTCTGGGGGACGTGGAATGTCCACCAGGTACTTTGCAATTTACGTACTTCTTATTTAGTTGGTGAAACTTGAAGAAATGAAGAGAGTTATTGCAATATTTAGTCAAGATTAGGTGTACGTAGAAAGCAGTGCACCTAGAGGACATTTCATGTCCCCCAGTCCCACTGATGGTCCTTCTTTTATGTTGTTTTTTATTCTGCTGCAATAAAGGGATATTTACTGATTTTCAACAATAAAAGAAGGACCACCAGGAGCTCTGGGGGACATGGAATGTCCTCCAGGTATTTAGCTTGCTATTTTCTTTTTTTTTATTGGTAAAACGTAAATAAATAAAGAGTTATCAAGTTTCCAAAGTAGCAATTAAGAATAAGTAGATAGTAGTGCACCTGGAGAACATTCAATATCCCCAAGAACCCCTGCTACTTCTTCTTTTGTGCTGTTTTTTTATTCTTTTGCAATATAGGAATGTTAACTGGAATATGTTAAAAAGGACCACCATTGGATCTGGAAGACATGAAATGTCTCCAAAGTATTCTGTTTACTATTTTCATCCTTCTTATTGGTAAAATGTGAATAAACTAAGAATTATTAAGTTTTTAAGTTTACAATTAAGAGTAGATAACTGTGCACCTGGATCCTGGATCTGGTGATCTTTCTTTTACATTGTTTTTTTTTACTCTGTTGCAACCAAGGATTTTCAACAATAAAAGAAGGACTAGCAGGGGGTCTGGTTATTTATTTATTTTTACATTTCAGTTATTTATGTTTTATTAGCCAACAGAAAGAACTAAAGCAATTGAATCTCTGGTAGCCATTCTTTTATGATGATTTTAACTCTTTTTTAATATAGAGATGTTAACTGTTTTTTAATGATAAAAAAGGTTTACCAATAGATTTTGGATGACATGAAACGTTCTCCAGATATTATGGCATCTACGAATTTATAATTGAAGATGTTTAATTTTCCACTAAGAAAAGTGTATATTGTAGTATATCTAAAAGACAGTCCATATTCTTAGACCCCTGGTGGTCCTCTTTCATTGTTAGAAAAATTCTCATTTTTTTATTACAAAAGTGTAAGAACCTACATAAAAAGAATTGTTTGTGGAGTTTTGACTTTATCATTGATTGATTAAATTAAAAAAAAAATAAAGTACTGTTGTATGAGCGTTAACTAAAAGCAGTTCCATCTGTATTAAAAAAAGACTACCAGGGAGTTTGGAGGATATGGAATGTTCTTTAGGTATGTTGTTATCCACGAACTAATTGGTGTTTAAAACGTTAATAACTGAAAAATTGTTAAAAGTTTAAGATCAATTGTAAGTTTGTAAATTGCAATGTAAATTGGAAGATATTCCATGTCTCTCAGATTCACTGGTGGTCTTTTTTATGTTGTTTTTATTTCATTTCCTCTCCAAGTTCTCTGTGTTATGTATTGAATGATTAAATATAGAGAAACGGAGACTAATCAAGAATTTTCTACACATTTAGAAATACATAAATGGAGTCAGTAGTACGTAGATAGCAGTGTTCCTGGAGGATATTCCATGTCCCCCACTCTCCCTGGTGATCCTTATTTTGTGATGTTTTTACTCTATTTTAATAAAGTTGTGTTTACTGCTTTATCAATAATACAAAAAGGACCACCAAGGGGTCTAGGAGACATGGAATGTCCTCCAGGTATACTACTATCTACGTATTAAAAATTCTTTATAACAAACTTCGTTTCCCTATGTCTAATCATTCCATGTCTCTTTGGTGGTTCTTTTTTAATATTGTTACTTATTAATAGGAATCACCAGGGGGTCTGGGGGACATGGAATGTCCACCTGAATACTGCTGTCTTTGTATTATTAAATTTGTTATTTTTGTGCTTTTAATATGTTGACAATTCTTGATAACACTCTTCGTTTCTGTATATCTAATCATTATATAAGTAAAGTATAGTTTGCAGAGTACCTGGAGGACATTCCATGTTCCCCGGACCATGTGGTGGGCCTTTTTATGTTGTTTCTATTCTATTGATGTGTTTTTAATGTGTTGAAAATTCTTTGTTTCTCTATATTTAATCATTTAATAAGTGGAGCTTAGTCTGCTGAGTACCTGGAAGACATTCCACGGGGTCCAGGGGACATGGAATGTCCTCCAGGTACTTTGCAAACTGTGCTCTACTTATAAACACATTAATAACAAAATTAATAATACCTTAATTTTTTTATGTTATTTTTACTCTTTTTGAATATAGAAATGTTCAATAGTTTATTAACTATACAAAAAGAACCACCAGAGAGTCTGGGAGACATGGAATGTTCTCCAGAAACACTGTTATCTACCTATTACTAATTGTACTATTAATTAATTAATCATTCAATATGTTGAGCATAGCTTGTAGAGTACCTAGAAAACATTATATTCAAATTTCAGGTAACATAGACCTTGGTGGTCCTTTTTTGTCACTTAACATAGATAAACATACAATAAGGACCGTCAAAGGGCTTACAGGATAAGGAATGCTCTTCAGGTACAAAATTTCTTCCGTTCCTTTTAATAATTGAAGAATTTAGGATATTAAAAATAAGTTTATTGATAATAATGTATCTGGAGGACATTCCATGTGTCTTAAATTTCTCGGTGGTCCTTTTTATATATTGTTTTTTATTTCTTTTTAATAACAGATTGTCAATTAATTTAACATCTGTAATATAATAAGAGTGGTAACATCAACTTATATTAAAAAAGAGTAAAAACAATGTACAAGAAAGACCACCAGATAGTTTGGAAGGTATGGATTTTTTTAGGTACGTTGTTATCCACGAACTAATTGGTATTTTAACAACTTTTCAGTTTTTTATGTTTTATCAATAAATAGATAGGTAATATCTTTATATAAAATTAGAATAAAAAATAATATACAAGAACAACAATGTCTTCAAGACATTCAACTTCTAAATGTGTTGAAAATCTCTATGTTTAATCATTCAATAAGTAGAGCATAGTTTTGCACATACATTCCATGTCCTCCAGACTCTCTGGTGGAAGATGGAAAGTCATTCAGTTACATTGCTATCTACGAACATATAATTAATGTTTTAAGTTGAAAACTCTTTAATTATTTTCGTTCTAACAATCAACAGAAAGAATTAAAAAAATTAAATTTCTGAAGAACATTCCATATTTCTGAGAACTCCTAGTAATTTTTGTATTTTGGTATTTACTCTTTTTTAATGAAGAAAAACCTATCACTTCTTAGTGGATTCCTAGACTCCTTTTTAATTTTTCTTTTATGCTGTCTTTTATTTTATTCCAATATAACTCTTCTTGATATAACATAAATATATGAAGAATCATCAAGATTATTTTATGAAAATAATTAATAAATATATAATAAAATACTTAAAATGTTTCTTCAAAATAAAAAATCTATTTCGTAATTTTAATTAATTTCAGTACAAGAAGGCTCGTTGGCAAATTTGTGTTTTATAACATAAAATTAAAAACAATATAAAACACGACCACCAGGGGGTCTGGGGGACATGGAATGTCCTCCAGGTATATTGCTATCTACGTATTATTAATTTTGTTATTAATGTGTTTCCAATGTGTTGAAAATTCTTGATAACACTCGTTGTTTCTCTATGTCTAATCATTTAATAATTAGAGCATAGTTTGCTGAGTACCTGGAAGACATTCCATGTCCTCCGGACTCCCTAGTGGTCCTTTTTTAATGTTTTTATTCTATTTTAATGTAGGAATTAATTAACAACAAAAAAAGACCACCAGGTGGTCTGAGGACATGGAATGTCCTCCAGGAATACTGTTATCTACGTATTATTAAATATTATGCAGCATTTAACTTTATTTCAATATGAAAATATTACTTGCATTTATACTTACATCCTAAAGCTGAAAATTATTTTAAAATGTGTCTCTCAGACTCCCTGATGGCCTTTGTTTTATTTTTAGCAATAAGATAAAAAAAATTTGAAATAGAAAACACAAAAAAAGAATCACCAGGGGGTTTAGAAGATATAAAATATTGTTCAGGTGTACTGCTGTCTACGTGTTTTTAATTACTGACGTTTTTCTAAGTTTTGCCATTCAATAAAAAAGCGTAGTTTGTGGTGTACCTGCAGAACTATAGGATATAAAAATTTTAATCTGGAAATAAACATTTTGATAATACTGTTATTAATAAACATTGAAGTAAGAAACATCAGATAGTCTTCTATCTATTTCTAGTTTACACTAAAAAATGTTGAAGATGCTGATCATAGTTTAATTAAACTATTAGAAAAAAAAAAATAGACAACAGAATACCTGGAGGGTATTCTATGTACCCTAAATTTTCTGATGTTTGTAATTGTATGTTATTTTTATTCTGCTGTAATAAAGAAGCATGAAATGTCCTTCAAGTGTAATGCATCTTGGATATTTCTAAGTATACTGTAAGCTACGTTCTTCTTATTGGCTGTTAATTGTTATTTATGTTTTTAAAAAAATGTCCTCCAGGTGCACTATTTTTTTATTTAAATTTTATTAATTAAAAACGTCGACGCTGTTTGTGTGAGTTTAATTATCTTATCTCATCATTTTCAAGATTTTTTTATAAAAGTTGTATAAGTTCCTATTTTGTGTTGTTTTTAAGTCTATTTCAACAAAAGAACTGATTATGAAAAATAAAACAAAAGTGATTAGGAAGTCTGAAGGATGTAGAATGTTCTCCAGGTACTTAAATGTTTCATTAGACTTAGTTGATTAACAATAAGAAGAATATAGAGGAACACCTGGAGGACATTCCATGTTCTCCAGACTTCCTGAGTCACTTCATTTTTTTTTTTAATTTAATAAATCAATGAAAAAGATATATTTAATGTTCTCCAGGTAGTCTAAGATATATTTTTTCGATTGTATGATTAAAAGTTAGTAGAATTCTGTATAATTCAAGGACATTCTATGTCGACAAAAAAAAGTCAGAGGTCTAATGAGTTTATATTTAGAAGTTATATTCTTAAATAACAATTATCATTTTAAAAGTCTTTAGTTGCTTTTCTTTTACCAATCAGTAGGAAAAACATAGTACTTGAAGGACATTCAATATACTTATTTCCAAGAATAAAAGAAGAACCATCTGGATAACATGGAATGTCCTCCTAGTTCCCCATTCAGAAATAATATTTAAAACATATATATATATATATATATATATATATATATATATA
>JAUIMW010001768.1:0-11802 GCA_033557785.1 Enochrus cinctus
AATTTTTCTTGAAGATCTTTTATTTGTTGTTGGAGAGCATTGATTAGAAGGTCTTTTGTATTTACCAGTTCTTCCTTGTCCTTAATTGTTTTATCTTTGCATGATAAAAACTTCTCATAAAGCTGGTGAGCTACCGACATGTCACCCTCCTTGCCTTCGCAATCAGAACATTCTATACAGCTTCCACTTAGACTTTTTAGCTTGATTCGAGCCGCACAGCTTTAATGATACAGTGAGTAGCATTTAACACATGTTAGGCAGCTACTAACTTTATAACAACACTTAAAATTTGGATAAATATTTTCAACATCCGCCATTTTTCTTTTATATATATATTATTATATATTTTTATAGTGGACCTAGAAAACCAGAAGGGAAATCTAGATTGTCTAACTGGCCTACAAGGAACGTTTTCTTCAATTACTTTATTTAGTTTTGTGTAAAAAAAGTTGTACTTTTTGTAAGATACAGGTGTTAAGAACCTATTGGAGGCCTATTCCAAAGTAACCACTAAGGCGGGATGGTGGGAATCCTCGGTTGTTAAGGGATCCACCAATCGTTCGACGATCAGACGTTCTCGATTAAATAATATTAAATCTAATACTCGTCAGTTAGTTTTTAAAATATTGTTAAATTGAAATATATTCAAAAAAGAAATGGAGTCGGCCAGAGCGGCCGCACGACGATCGCTCGCAATACCAGGCAAAAACTTATCCAAGCCCCGGTCGCTGAGCCAAACGATATTGGGCAAGTTAAAATCGCCCACTATTAAAAATTTATCATGAACATTATTATTTATAATTGTTGACACCTTATCTTAAAAATTTTCAAATAAGACGGCATTTATGCCGCCAACCATTTAAACACAACATATATTTATACATACTGAGTTCGGCAGATAAATAGTTACACAGATGTCCTCACAGCCAGGCACACTCCACTCAGGTCGAGGGCGCACTTTATGCCGCCTATTCACCGTCACCAGAACACCACTACCATCAGATTTAGATGAAGTTAAGGAGCTTCTATCGTGCCGATACACACCATAGCCACTCGTGAAAAGCTCACCATCAAAAACCAGTGGGAAGCCCCACGGTCCAAGGAAAGCCCGCCAAGCCTGTCAGCACCGTTTCTGCAATTTGGGCATCTCCAACCACCCCAGCAGACTTCTGAACGTCCAACTCATTCTGCGATAGACCAACACAACGCCCGTGAAAGTATGGGCCACATAGGACCCCGCACGGAATTCCAGGGGATTTTTTATTAATGTTTTGTGTACATTTTCCACAAACAGTCATTTCAATGGTTTGCATTAAAGAAAAAACCAGATTCCACTCTTGATGTTTTGTCTTTATATAAGCAAAAAACGTTTCTAACACATGTAAAGTCCAAGATTACCCACAAATGACCAAACTCGGCGGCTCGTCGGCGAATACACCGTTAAAGTCAACAAATAATTTCACACTCACACTATCCACAAATTAAGTTTCCAAAAGCACTCAAGCTCAGTTAAAGCAGATAACTTTTTACCACATTAAATTTATCTTAAATAAAGAGAAAATAACACAATGCGTACTTCAAATACTCATATTATTATGGATTGTCTGCGTTTGACGCAGTGTCAACTTTTGTGAGCTATCCCCTAATTGTAAATTAATTGAAATTTCCAAAAAAATCCCAAAATTATAATTTCGTTAAATAACATTAATAAAATTCAAATTATCATGGAACTGAATAAAATAAATTAGAAGCTTACCAAATATTAAACTTGTAAACATTTCCCATTCTTTTTCGTTTGTTAAATCATTGGGTCCCGGAGCATTTCTACTTGAGTACCACCTTGTAAGGAATGTTATTAATGCATCTCTTGGCATAGTTTCCCGTAAAGCATTTAAGCAACTTTCCACTAAAGGAGAAGATGCTATTTTAGGCAATGTTGTTCTATAGTATGTACCATCAGAGTATTGCAGCGTCAATCTGTAACCAATCGCATCTCTTATGCCGTTTAAGTAGGATTTAGGATCACCTAACATGGATTTATTATATACATGTCTTCTGTCTCCCTCAAAATCTTGAAGTGGCAAATGCAAAACATTTCCAATTTTTTTTCCATATGGTAATACAGGAGATAAAAGATGTTCATCAAAACGAGGATCTGCAATTGGTGTGGCACAGTGTGGAAGTAAACTGCTTCTTCTTGGAAATGGAGAATTAAACTGCTTCATGTTTTGTCGCATTACACACGGTGAAGGAACATGTTGAGCTAAAACTCCACCAATATGCAGTTTTCCCACAATTGTCAAACCTGAATACAGTACAACATTTCCGGTATGTTCTAAAATAGCGATCATGTGAAGATTTGGAATTTCAATGGCGTCTTGAGCACTTATACTTGTTGATAAGCCAAATACTAAGCAATTTATATCTAGTTTTACAATTGATAGCTGAGATCTGGATGGGATAAGATAACATAAAAACCATTGGCCTAAAAGAAAAAAATATGTTTTAAGAAAATATATGTAAAGCATTAGCTGTTAAATAGTTTATTTATAATGTTGACAATTTTCAATACTAACCTGATAAATCATCAGAGAGAAACACTTTAGAAGCAGGACTGTTAATAACACCATCAGGATTGGGCAAAATATTATCCAACCATACATGTTCAAAACAGATTTGTGGATTTGCATTATAAATATTTGTCATGGTTGTATAATTATATCGGCTACTATCAACAGGCAAGCTAATGTTACTTTCGAAATTTCGATATGATGTTCCTAAACGAGATGATTTGGCACACCAAGAGTTTACTCCCCCTACTAAAGGAGACATTGCAGGTGTTTGACAACGGCTTATTGCTGCCATGGGACTTTGTGATCGAGAAGGCATGTGACTAAGCATACTTGTTGCGCTATTACCTCTACTACTAAATGGACTTATATGAGATAGCATGCTTTTCTGGCCTTCATACATAGATGTCCTGCTCTTAGCTTTATTAGAGTTACTGAACATGGATTGAATAGAGTTTTGTAATTTCTGTTCTGTCCACTGTTCTTGTCTTACTCTATGAATTTTATAAACATTGTGCTGTCCAGTCTGCAAATCATAAGTCATGCACAGACTTGGATCTTCACTTGTAAAAACAATTTGCAAATTTTGATCATCTATAATGTGGACATTATCAGGACTTAACACAACAGGTCTAACTTCATCTAAAGGATGGCTTAAAGAAAATATAATAGGAGTAGGTTCCATTGATTTCAAGTCTTTAAGATTCTCTTGTACTTCTCTCTCTAAAAGAATGCCAAATTTGCAACTCCATATTTTTTTTACAATAAATGGAGGGGTGCAAATAAAATCTTCACTGTCCTTTACAAACACTCTTATTCTTTGTGTATCCAGTACACAGATACTGGGCAAAGCAGTCCCAACAGGTTCATTTAATTTACTTTGTATTTCTAAAGAGCTATTATCAAAAGTGGGCATTTCACAATAAAAGGTGCTCCACAAAGCTTGTTTTACCGGATATTGTGATGAATAAGAGCATAATGTTTTTCTGCAACTTAAGTTATCATCATTGTCATATACTAATCCTTTAGACCAAATAACAACATTATTTTTAATGTACAATTCTTCCTCCATGTATCCTAACTCCTCAGAACATTTAATTTTCTCACTTCTGCACATACTATTTGCTAGATATGATTTATTTGTATTACAACTAGATCTTGATTCATTTCGTAGCAACTCATTGTCATGAGAAAATCTTTTACTACGTACATTTTTCGGAGTAAAATTTTCCATACTTTTACCTTTTGTTGACAAATCGACACTTTTAGTACTCCATGAATCTTCAGTGAACGTTTCACTTATTTGTGTTTTATTTGTTTCGCATAAAGGATAACTCTTATTACAAATATCATTTTTTTCCTGCTTATTTTTTTTTGTTTTGTCAGAACTATAATTGGGTGATTTCCTAACAATCCACCATTCTGCATCTTTATTTTCGGTCAAAGAAACTTTTTCAAGGCGATGTAAAATGTAGTTATCAGGTCCTGTGCCTTCAACATTGCTGAATGGTTCCCATGGTCCAGGGTGGCGGGATGCTTGCTGCCTTCCACCCGGAATGAACTCCTAAAAGTAAATGCAAATAAATATTACTTTTAGCAACCTCACACTGAAAGAATTTTTCTTATTAGAATTCACGGTTACACAAAAAGTATTCCTTGATAAAAGGCATAGTAGTTTTTCAGGATATTAATGCTAATGTAACTTTTAACGCACATGTTAAATGATAAATCCAGATTTAGTGACTTATTATTTTTATTTTGACACTCAAATTAGATAGTACATGCTAGATTTGAATCCAAGATTGATTCACATTTTGACTTGTACAAACAATGTAAAATTGAAGCTGAAGCTGCAAACTTAAATAGGCGAGAGAAACCAGTAATGATAGGTCATTTCAAAGAACCAAGCTATTACTTAACATACGATTTTTAAAAGTATTGGAAAGTGTGTTTTGTAATGAGGATTATGCAATTAATTCTTATGAAAAATTTAGTTACAGTAGTTTTCAATGTCAAAATTAGATTAGCAGCATCCCTTAAGTTTTTCCACTTTACTGTGATTCCAGACATGTCATATTTTACTTTTCCAACTATTTCATTGCTAAGGAGCCGAAAGTTCCTTTGGCAAAAAATTTGTAGTTGTTTTTGCTAGGATTTTATATCGAATTACATGTTATCATTAATTAATGGTGATTTCAACCATTTTCTAAGGTCTGTAATTTCAGTCTAATTTCTAATTTTCTTTACAATGAGATAGATTTATTCTTTATAAACGTTCAAACTGTTTTATTTAATTAAGTTCATGATTTAGAAGTAATTATTTTAAATTTCTATATTGATTCTTATTTTTGTCAAATCCTAAAAATAACGAAGTAAAAAATTATTTTGTTCAGATCGAACTTAACACAGATGGATACTGAATTAAGACACTATTGCATCATTTGCTACCTGGACCACCAGAGTTTGAAATTATGTTAAAATATCATACAGTAATTTAGATTTAATTTTTTAATTTTTATATCAAGCTGGCACCATTAATTTTATCTATTATTGTAAATTACCACGTTCCTAACACTTTGACTATAAAATTTATCTTGAAAATAATGTATTAAGAAGTATTAAGAAAAGTATCGACATTATTGTATTTAATCATTAATTTTTTATCTATTTTCATTATATTTTTTTCCTTTTTTTTTGTTAATTATATTATTTTTTATACATTTGCATAATGCATTTTTCTTAAGCACCTTTATCTGCAAGGATATAGTATTCTATATGTCTACTATCTTAGGTTGAACTTGCAATGCCTCCTTCTTTTTATAACTGAGTTCTCGTGTTATCAGATCTTTTCCGTGTTATAAGATCTTTTCCGGCCTACGAAGAGACAAATGTTGCAAAGTTTAAAATATGGTTGACCAACCATTTATTAGGCAAAGTTAACTGTAAGATTTGTATGTAATCAATTTTATTAATATTCAAAAAGAATTATATGACTAGGTTTAACACACAGTAAGAAAAGGTGATCCCTCTTAAATGTTTTTTTTTTGTCTACTTTAGAATAATATACGTTTAATTTTCATTTGCTTAATGTACCTTCAAAATGACTACACACTTTTTTAAATTGATCTTTGCAAGAATGTACACATATATGCCTGAGCTAACTCATGTACAGTCTGCAATTATATAAGCTAAAGCTCTTGGACCCTTTTTAGTAAAATAAAAACAAGGCTTAGATTGGACAGTTGATGAAAATATATATTTTTGAAAAAGAAAAATAATAAAGTTTATTTCACTCAATTTGAAGCATTTCTAATCATATTTTTTATATTATCTAATGTATGTAATAGCGGAAGAAATGTCTACAACTTACAAATGTATTAAGAATATTAATTGCAAAAGCCAAAGAATATTTTCTTTTAATTTCGAGAACCTTTATAAGTGCAGCTTAGATTAAATAACTATTTTTTTCTTCTAAAATTGATCTTTAAAAAAAAAGTGGTGCTACTTGGATTAGATAGTGGTTTAGAATTGACAAAATACTGCTATTTCTAGAAAAACACTGTGACCAAACATGCAAAACTATGCAAATTGATTTTACAATCTAAACAGTCAAAAACGCAGATTTTTATGCAACAAATTGTTGCAGATTATTTGCTTATTTAATCTAAAACCTACTCAAAAATTATCAGAAAGTTCATTATTTTAACCACTTAAAGTAAATACCTGCGTCTGACACGAAGACATTTTGCTAGAAATTTTGTGTTCGATTTAATGCCACGAGAACAATCACTACTTTTTTGCTCAAAATTTATCTGCTTATGATGTATGTAAGCTGATAGTATGATAGGTATTCTCTGCTTTTTAAAATGTTCATTGCATCTCTCTCTATATCTTAGGTCACACATTCCTCTAACTGCAAGACTGGATCCAAATTCATACTGGCATCCCTTTTTCCACTATTTAGAAGGTTTATAAAGTATACAAATCTATTAATTTAATAAATGAAAAAAGTCATTATTGTTGTGAAATTAAAAATAAGTTGCCTATACGATCTCAAAAATTTCTAACATTTTCTAACATACCAGTTGTTATTTTTGCAACCTGTTATACCGATTTTTGTACACCACACTTTTGAGCCCATAGACTGTGCAGGCCATTAGATTGCACCTCTTCTGCCTACTCTTTGGTGATTAAACATATTATTTAGGAATTCCCTCATGGTATCACCAAAATGTTGGAACCACAGTTTTTTTAGCTCCTCCCTACAAGCTGATACTATATTATTCAGCAAGAGTTTTTAATATTTTGCTGCAATCAATGTACCTTCTACAAAGAAAGGTCCAAGTATTTTTCATTTAACTATTCCCATCCAAGCATTAAGCATAGACCACCTATGTGTGTGTGTCTTCGACCGAATGCAGGTTATCATCCAACCAATATTTTATAGTTTTAGTTTAAACAAAAAGAAGATTTATTTTCTTCAGTGGATAGTAATACATGAAGTTTTTTGTTCATACTATCAGCTTTTAGAGGCCTTCCTGCCCTTTATCTGTCTTTAATGCTTCCCCTGTTTTCAAAGTTTTTTTTTAAGCTGACATGCAGTCAATTCTGTCAAAGAAGTGTAAAGTAATTATGAAAATATGATAATTATACTTATAGGCTTGTCATTAGCCTACTGTAAGTTTTTATAAAAGTTTTAACTAATATTTTTTTAAATTTTTTCAATTATGTAACCCATGATTCTTTTGTTCACTACTTTAAGTAAAAAATCAAACTGATTCTAAAAAAATTGAAAATGCATAGCCATTTGAAAAATAACATTTCCTAGAAAGGACTAAGGATAATTTCAAAGTCACATGAATATAGCGAAGCTTTTTTATGAAACTTTTCTCTTAATTATAAAAAAAACACTTCAATCCACGTGCTTTCTCAAAGTATATGTCGTAAGACAGATATTTAATAATTTTAAAAGTGATGCACGCTAATGACAATTTATAAGATGTAAATAATCAAACCACTTATTCACTTATTCAACAAAAAATAGAAACAATGGCTTGCGATTGATGAGTCACTATTAGCTTGAAGAAGATACTGTCTTGCTATGAAGGGAAAAACACAAAAGAATAAAATGAAATTATACTCTTTAGTGGTAAGACATTAAAACTTATAGTTTACAGAGATTCTGCAGATGAGTAGTTAGCAGGTAAAAATCATACAGAAAAAGTAGAATATTACTCTACTATTTCATTAGCTCAAAGTCAAAACACTTATATGACTGACACCTTAAAATAAAGTAGTAAGCTAAATCAAGAAGAAATTAAAATTTAAAAATTGGTGAATCAATAAGCTAATATTCACAATGTGTATACAAAATGCAGAGATAGAAGTAGTTCTATATCGACAGAATGTATCAATACAAAGGGGAACATTTCTTAAAAACCAAAAATGATTTATGAATACAGTAAATTAATCGGCAGTTAGATTTTAGTAGGTAAAAAATTAGGACAAACATTTTTGGAATCAGCGCAGAAAAGTCAATATTGAAAAAACTAAACTAAGATGATGCAAATATTGCTGGCCAAACATAGAGAGATAAAGAATATTTGTTTTCAGTATCCATAATGTCCAAATGTAACAGGATTGTGTTTGAAAACTTGCTTGTAACATTATCATGATAAAAAACTATAAATTAAAAATAAAATACTTTGTTTCATAGTAACATGTTCTCCTTTAAATCATTTTAAGAAACTTTGTGAAACCTATGTTTTCAAAAATTCTAAAAATACAAGACTGAAAACTATGGAATTTGCATACTTCAATAGAAACTCCACTAATTGTCTAATATACTATGCTATTTTGGACAAATTGGAGAAAATTGTTGAATTGATATTAAAAAAAATTTTTTTTAATTGTTACCATTCATTTACAAGATCTAATGATTGTCAGCGAACAAAGATATATTATTTAATTGAAATTCAATTCATGCTATTAGGAAGACCTCTCCGACTGTTGTGATGATTAACTAAATAATTAAAAGAAGTACAATTATAATGATGAATGTTATTTGATTTTTTAGAGTAATCAGACAGTTTACGTCTGTTCTCCTTTGATAAAAGTGAATATTCAAATGCTTTTGAGTGGTTTGTTATTTAAAATATTCCGTCATTATTTATAAACAGAAATAAAAAATATTTAGTATTGTTACATACAAAAGAATGAAGTACCTGAATTGCTGGCTTTTTAAGTCATATAAGTACAAAGCATGTTATATTGCTTTAAAGTAAGCATATTTTGTTGTTGACAGTAGACCTCGGCTGTTATTATGCGGTTCCTTTCAAGAAGTTCCCAGTATATTACTCCTTCCATATCTCACCAAACACAAATGAAGTATAAACAAAAAAAAAAACGATTGAACTAATTGGACAACCTAATATTTATACAATAAAAAGGATATAATTGATTTTTCAATTAAATATATCAAAAAATATTTTAAATATACATAAGAGAATTAGAGATAACTTGTTAAGTAATCTGTAAGAGGTTACGTATAAATTTATAATTAGGTCTTTTCATGAGTGCAACAATAAGAAATAAAAAATAAAATTACCATGATGAATGGGAACATGAATACTTTTCTTCCATGATTAAAGAAAAATTTTGCTGCAATAAAAGTCATTTGCAAGCAATTGTGAAAAAAGGCAATCTTGAAAGATATTTTTGTAAAATACACACAAAATATGGAACAGAATATCCAAGAAATACAGACATATGCAAAAAAAAGAAAAAAATTTCAAAGATGGTCTATATTTGCAGCAAAACATATTTGTGAAAGTTCTTGAAAAACTACTTGGAATAACCGTTGTATTACAATTCAATCAATCGACTGATATAATATATGATATTTATTCAAATAGTGTTGTAATGGAAAATCGCACAGTGAAAAAGAAAATACTCAAATTAATACCCATGCATGGGAAACGAGAGGAGAGAACATATTTAGAGTTTTTAATAACATTGTGAGAAACGTTTCCTATTTTTAAATTGTTTTTGCTTACAATAGATGGTGCTCCATGTATGATCGGTTGCAATAATGGTTTCATTGCTTATTCTATTCATAGCAGGGCCCTTTAGAGATGTTTGTTTAGATTAGAAAATGAAGATAATTATAAGGAACTTTTGAAGCAACTAATATGCGTTGGCTTAATAGAAGTCAATTTCTAATGCTCTTCCCAGAGTTATTAGAAGACGTTTCCTCCATGAAAGAGGTGATAGTTATTAGATTATTATTCTCAGCAGACTTTAGTTCAAAACTCAACGATTTGAATCTTGAATTACAGAGTAAACAAAGAAATTTGTTTGACATAATAAGCGCAATAAGAGTTCAAAGCAAATTTAAAAAGTAAAAAGTTTAAACATTTCTCAGGCATTGAAAATTTTTTGCAGACATATCCTGAACTAACTCTATTTTTTTAAAATGTTTCAACAAGATAAAGTAAAATTGAAAATAATCAAACTTTGAAATGATTTCCATCCAAAATTTTATTTAAAAATACACTAAAGAGAAATACCCAATCTTCACAAATGCAACACAAATATTGATATCTTGCTTTGGCTCAAATTTGGCAGAATCTGCATTTTCTGATATGAATGTTTTAAAAACAAACATAAATTCTTTAACTGATGAACATCTTGATCAATGTGTACGAGTATCTCTTTCATCATATAATCCCGCCTTTAAAAATATTACCAAATCTATGCAATATCAACTTTCTCATTAGAATTGGTATTATATTAGTATTTATTATGTTCCTAATTTTTTTGTTTTATTATAAATTAGAAAATGTTTGTTCGCATTGAAATCTTTAATAAACAAAGTATGTAAACGTTATATAATAGATTTTTATTTTTGCTTATACAGAGCACAAAAAGTTTAGTAATCAAGAAAATTTCGACATAGATTTTTTTATGTGGAAATATCGGATTTAAAGTCTCCTAAATTATAAAAACATGTTTGTAAAAAAACTGTCTGTGTCCTCCCTAACAGCCAAACCATTAGAATTATTGAAAGTTGGATTTTTATGTTTAAGCTTTTCGCATTAATTATGAGGTTTGATTAGTTTTTGGAAGAAATCGACCTAAAGGAAGTAGTACTTTACTACTTTCCTCTTTACTACTTTACAATTTTTTATATTTTTAGAAAAATAGTGGTAATTTCTTTTAATTAGTAGTAGTTTTAGTACTTCGGCAGCGGTGCAGTGCGGATGTGTTGTGCGAACGTGCTGCGGTCAATGTGTGGGAAAACATACCGCTGCCAGGTAAACTTTTTTCTTTAACAATATATGTTTAAGAAGAAATAAGCGAAGACTACGGTGCAGAGAAGAGATAACTCAGTATCGGTGCGTAAAGCGGGTGATAAAGCAGGCCCCAACGCATCGTTAACAGTTAGCTGCTTTGTGAATATGGATTTAGTTGGACAAAAATCCAATGACAAGCCCCTTGAAAGACAACAGATGCCGCCGTTAAAAGAAACGGATTCTGCCATAGGGAAGACCTTAAACTCGGAAGTCAAAGACAAACAGGAAGCCTCGACGAAGTGAGAGTGGATTTCTCCGAAGCCAACTTCAGGAAGTCATTAAAAAAATAGGAACAATGATATGCACAGCAAACGAGATTACCAGATTGGAAGCCAAAGAGATGGCCGATAAGGCTTTGAATCTTATGGACAGCCTGATGAAGGTTGAGGAGATAGAAGAACAATGGGATGACGACGAAACAAATGAAGTGGAAAAAGACGAAAATATAGCATGCGAAGCCCAAAAAAAACAAAATGAAAACAAACTCTCATACACGAGCGTAGGCACACAAACAGAAGCCATATCAGTGTGGAAACAACGATTAACACCATTGATTAGTACGGAAAAAATAATGGAGACAAACAGCTACGAAGACCTCCTGCAGGTAGTGCACTTAAGATGGGAAAAGGAATATTACAAAAGAACAAAAGTAGTAGAAGGAAATCCGATAAATATCCACAAAGACCAAAATATGGTAGTATGGGTGGATAAAAAGGATACCAACATGGAGAAAGGCCTAGCAAAAATGATCAAGGAGAGACACCCAGACATAATAGCCCCCTTGGGAAGTATGAAAATTACAACCACTACCACCAATAACAATGGAGAAGAAATTGTGAAAACCAAGGTCATCTACAAAGCAGAACTCGGGAACTCAG
>JAUIMW010001769.1:0-11799 GCA_033557785.1 Enochrus cinctus
AACATCAGCTGATGCAAGTTGGTCATCTGCAAATACAATCCAAATTCCGGAAGCACGGAAGGCACTCTCTGCAATTCTCACAGTGGCCGCTTTGCCATATGCCTCATTAAGTAATTTTGAAATCTGCGTTTGATACATTTTATCTTCTTTATATAAGCGAAGGAACGTTTCCTGAGCTTGTGTATAATAAGTCTGCAGACTACCAAAAAATGCTATGTCCAAAGGTAGTAAACGGTTGGTGGTATATCCAGGCAGTTGATGTAAGACGATCCCATTGTTCCTAGCAAACTCACAAGCCTCCAAATTTTTGCTGTGTATCTATGTTGCAGTTTGCTTCTGGAAATGTTTAGCCACACACCAAAGAGATCTGAATTAATGTATCCTGTGTCCAATTTTAAAATCAGGATGAAATTTTTTTTTTAAATTATCATTGATGGAATATATAGGCCAGCAGCACTAACAGCACATACCATCGTTGTATTGACGCCACGTTCACAACTTGTTAGACTTCCTACCTGGTGCTTTTCTTTGCGAGCAACTATTTTTGGGACCAAATTCTTCCGCGTTAAATATAATGTTAGTTGTAAATTTGAGAACCATTTTTTAGCAATTTTTTGTATCTCTATGTGGTAAATCATAAAGGTGAAGGATATTCTCAGACATAATTTTCCATATTTTTAGAAAATGTCGGCGGTCTACCCATTGCTTTAACTTTATTGCTTATGGAGTTTTCTTCATCAGCATAGGCTACTTTTCCCTACCAGACTCGCGTAACGGTCAGTAATGTCAGTTTGTAGAACATATGATTTGATATTATCTCTTACAGACTCAATTCTTGAATTGATAAATATGTGGTCAATACAAGATCCACTCTGCTGTCCTATCCTAGTAGGTTTGTTGGCGCAGGATATATATCCATGCTCCTCTACTACGTTCAAATAATCGTTAAAAACCGAACGTTGAGTTTTCAGTAGATTTATGTTTATATCTCCTATTCATACTTTAATATCTTTTTATTTGTACATAAAATTGTGTCTAATTCTTAGTTTTACTTTAGTTGCCTGAAATTTTCCATATTACTAATCAAGTGCTTCCTCTTCACGTGGAAGACGAACACATTATTTCTGTTAATTGGCCATCACCCTGGACTTAAACCCAATTGAAAATTTATTAACATCAGGGGTTAACCACGGGCAAGAGATGTCCATAACATTTGCATTGAATTAAATGGTGTGCTACTTAGATATTAATTTTTAAAATGTAAAATATTTTTAGAAATTTTATAACCCAGGCTTCCTGTTAGTTTTTGGATAAAATTGACTTACAGGAAATAGAACTATCGAGGATTAAAAATAATTAGCAAATTTAGTCTCCTACATATGAGAATGGCATAAAGAGATGTCGTCTACCCCACAGCACTGGCAAAAACAAGGGACATATCTACTTGCTCTCAGCTTTGAAGCTCGAGGACTGCAAACAACACATGGACGGCATTCACAGCTCACTAATTTTGTGGTGTGATGTATTGTGTAACCCTCGTGTGTGCAATTCTGGTCGGCCCGAAATGATCAGGTTACCTCAATTTACTAAGTGTATGACACCGTTTCGAGAGACTGAACGGAATCATTGAATTTTGCATTTGAAATCCAATATTAAAAAAAGGACATGATTACCTACCAACATGTTCAAATGAAATATTTTCATATTTCAGCGGAAGCTTTTTGATAAATTAATTATCGCAGTTTGGAATATTGGAACCGAAATATAATCAACCAGGCGAATTCGAAGGTAGCTCTTGAATAACGCGGATTCGAATTGTGTCGGAGGCGCCGTAATGGAAAAAATCGAGGCGCTCACAGAGATGGTAAAACAATGTTTTAGAGCATAAATCTGTACATGTATAAAATTGAATTATAGGAAAACAAAGGGCTGCCAGGGGTGGTAGGTCGAAACAGGGTTGCCAACAAGAGAGCGAGAGAGAGGAAAGGGGTTCGTTAAGGCAGTAATTAACTGGGACTCAATAATTAATTAGTTCCAAAGGGTACCGTTTGGGGCCGCCACTCTCGTCAGTGCACTGGCTTTCGGGCTATAGTCGCGCGATCTAGAGTGCATTGGAAATTGGAGCGTCGACCTTACGTGCATCCAACATAACAGACTGAAATATTTGACTGTGAGGTAGCTTTTTGTATGAAGTTATGTTTACAGCCGGAAAATTTGTTTTCTATTACCCACCTACGTGTGTCTACCCCATTTGAACGCCTCACAACGTTTTTCCTCGAGGAATCAAGAATAACGTATCTTTTGCTTAGATGCCATAAAAAAACTACTTTTGGCGAAAATGTAAATAAGTGGAGATACCTAGAGAGTAGACAAACTTAAAGGGGGAGAGTGCGCTCGCGAACCAAAGAACATAATAAAACACTGAATTTAATTAAACTTATTCATCTAAGTAAAGTAGAAACTAAATTTAATTAAGAAGTTCAAATACTTGGCATTTTTGACATAATTAAGTTGGCAACATCTTTTATTTCAAATGACTTAATTTACTCTCCACTAGCACGCATTTTATTACGGCCTTTCACACAGATTTTTCTTATGTTATTCCCGTAATTACATTAAGTACACTCGGGATCGAAATTAATGATTCCGTGCAAATGACAGTTGCACGCGTGGGTTTGCATCTCGCACAACGCAAGAAGAAAAACGACAGACATCTGTTAATCTCTTGCAAGATTCCACTTCTCTCGTGAAAGGGTGGCATTCGAGCAACAAATTGAGGCACAATAAGCAGGCACTTAAGGCTTCACGTATCTCGCTATTGAGAAGGTGTCGCCGGGGATGTCACCGGACAACTGACCCTACAATGCTCTACTAAGGGCCCTTTTTGTCGTGGTATAATGCACTATTACCCTTCTACTGACGTTGCATTCCTGCCCATGTTTATTTTTTGCGTTTTCAATTACGGAGGCTGCTTAGAAAGTCCTTGAAACACTCTCCACTGTCCTCCAGCCTGCTGCTGCTATTAGGTTATTGTGACATGAAGCCAGCCAATTATAAATTGCTGTGGGCAAAATTTGTTTGTAAAATTATTTACGAATTTTGCAAGCTACAATTAATTTTCTATATATATAGAAACATACTGAAATTTCCGAGATAAACGTCATTCAGCCCTCCACAAACGCATTAGAAATTTCATAACAGCCTCAACGAAGAATTTTGCCGGAAGTAATTCACTCTAAATTAAACAACCCGAGTCAAAGGTCGCACTTAGCGCGGAATTCGCGACAGCAGACTGGCCCCGCTAAAACGGCATCGCTTTCCGTAGTTTTTAAGTGAAATTGTCATAAGGACCAAATTCTTGGGGTGGTTGCGTACGTATGGTATCCGCGCCAACAGTGTGGGACCCCGCCGGGAAGTAAAGAGCCTTTGTGGAGCTGTCACCAGGCGATCATTCGAGTCTACGGGACCTAAAGCGGGCCACAGTGAGGTTGCAGTCGCGAAATCGCTCTATAATTTGATTAAATCGATACACACTATATCTATCGGCTGGTTTGGATAGACATGCCGCTCTGGTCTTGCGAGTGACATGCACTATCGTTTACTTTGAGCCTTGATGACTTCTTTGAAAAATGGAAAATTCTGTTTGATTTCTCTGAATAATAGAGGCGTTTGCAATTTGTGACAAGAAAATTGCTCGTTTTATTTGGCTTGGACGATAAAATCAATCTTTAATTACAAAATGTGAAGTTGCAAGTTTCCATTTTCACCTTCAGTTGCGAATGGTCACAGGGTTATTTACCGTGCGCCTATATTTTTAAATTTAAGTAATGCAATACTTTAGGAGTAAAAAAAGGGAAACTCGTTATTTTCTCTCTTTTTTTTAATTACTGTGCAGCTCAATACCTATTTTCTAATTAAAATTGATACTTTTTCCCCGAGAGATGCCTCCACTTTTATTACGAATAGCATCAAGGGCTGCGACGAGAGGAGTAGCGGAACGAGAACCGAGGCAGAATATTGGTTTCATTATCAAATTATACGGGAGTCTATCTGTGTCTAATCAGGCCTAAATCAGATTACCAATTAGTTGAAGCTCAGATCAATGAGATAATGAGCCATTGAACAATATTATGTATATCCCATTGATTAAACAAACTCGCTTGTCTATGCTCACCATTGCCTCTACCTGCATTAATGCTCTAGTTAAACCAATACTAATGACCATACCAGCGCGTATTAATTATTACTGCAATTTAGAATTTTTCCACCCAGTGAAGTAATGACAGTGCTGCCAATCTGTTTATTCAGTGGCGAACTAAAGCACCAATTGAGTGAAAAACAAACGCTTGCAAATTGCCTCGCAAACAACTTAATGTTTTAATCTTAAAAAAACAATCGTCCTGGCGCGGATGGCCGCTTGAAATTGGTACGTATCTGAGTAATTGGAGGAAGAAGGTGCCTCCTCGTTAATTATAAAGTATGATGGGCATTTTTGAGGCCACCCTGTAGAACGGCACGACGACAGGTAAGCGAGGGGAGACCAGAGGAATACTCTCCGAACACCTCTATTCAGTTGTCTGAAGGAATTAAACGGTGTACCTTTGAATGGCAGGAAATACACGCACCCGTCTGCCCCCTCCTCATCTCACTTGACATGTGCTACGCGATTCACACGTTCTATTGCCTTCCTTCAAAAATCCTCTCACCTGATCTTTTCAATGGGCACAACGCATGTTGGTATTAGAATAAATGACTATCACAAAATCTCCTTGCTAGATCGCGCGTATGTAGATTGGAGAGCGATAACATTATGCGAATGGTGCACCAGTTTACTCTGTGGTTTGGAGATCTTAAACACAAGATCCTTATCAAAAGAAATCATTCGATTTTTAGTTTAAATAGCTGCTCATTTTTTGTTCATACGTTTACTTAACAACAAGTGACAAACTTTTCTTAGGTCAACTAGAAAGAGATAAGACTTCTCAAACGTTTTTGATAATAAATTAGCTGTTTCCGTCATTTTTCTCAGTAATCAAGACCACAATTTCGTATTCTTCACCACATTACGTTAGTACTTGCGGTCAAGTATCCATATAATTAAGTTTCGTTAATCGGGTTATTTCTTTAACTCTTACTGCTCGTTGTATTGGAAATTGTAAATTTTTATTATTTTGAAATAGTCACTATTATTATTGGAGAGATTCAAGAATATAAAAAACTTGTAGCAGTCCCTTCATGACATGTTCCATATACTGCAGTTTTCTTCTCTTAATTGTTGAAATTATAAATTTCCAGTGTTCTCCAGTACATCTACATTTCAAATGCCTCTACTAATAATATATTGTAGTACATACAGCACATAGTATCTCATCAGTCATATTTTAAATTATAGGTTTAAATCTCTGCAGCAGAAAAACCTCTTTATTTTTGTGTATGTGCTGTTGGTCTGTTCGATTCTGATTCGTATTTTTTGGGAGTTGTAATTGCTTTTATTAATATTCATGCCTAGGTATAAGTATTCTCTTACTCTTTCAATTGGTTGATTCCTCACATATATATGTCCTGAGTTATTTTTGCTTGTTATGTTGCTTATATCAACTTCTAAAAAAGTTAAAAATGGCCAGCGAATATGCATATACTTGTATAACAAGGGCTTCGCTGCTCGCCATTTAGTTTTCGAATACACTTATCGTTACCTCTACTCGTATAAAATTATTGCTACCTATTATCGCAGCTTCACTGCTCGCTGACTGGGGCAATACCTCACTATATAATTTTCGACTATACTAATCGTGGTCTCTACTCGTTTAAAGTTCTGCACATAATAGATCATTTTGAAAATTTATTTGTGTGTGCGTGAGTTTTCCATTAAAAACTTTTAATATTATTAATATTGACTTGAACTGAACAAATGCAGCTGTAATAAATAATCTATATTAATTAATTATCACAATAAAAATGAAAGTGTCTGCGAGATTCATGTTCACAACTGCTTCACTGCCACGGGCAAGACCTACATAGTTTTCGAATATATGCATCTACTCATGCTTCCACTTTTGTTGCTTGCTATTTAGTTATAAAATGCATTAATCTAGAGGTGCCTAAATTTGTACCTGCCTATACTGCTGCCCATGTCGGCAGTCAACTCTCGTTATATAGTTTTCGACTACTACTCTTCACAGCTTCGCTGCTCGCTGACTCAAGCAAACCCTCACTATATAACTAGTCGTTTGCAGCTTCGCTGGCCATTGTATTTACTCTTCTAAAATTGGAGGTTGTTGAATTCACTCTATTCGCCTAAAATTTTGCAGCCTATACTCGCAGTTATGCTGGCCGCTGACTCGTATAATCCATCCCTATATAGTTTTCGTCTCTACTCGTTTAAAATTTTAGCTGCCAATCCTCGTTTAAAATTGTAGCTATCTATGATCGCAGCTTTGCTGCTCGCTGACTTGGACAGGTCATCGCAATATAGTTTTCGATTATGCTGACCGTCCTTTCTACTCTTCTACTCTCTTTAAACTTCTGCACATAACAGATCAATTTAAAGGCTTCGCTGCTCGCTGACTCGGGCAAGCCCTCGCTATACAATTAGTCGTTTGCAGCTTCACTGGTCATTATTCTTACTCTACTAAAATTGTAACTGTCTATGCCCGCAGCTTCGCTGCTCGCTGACTCGAGCAAGTCCTCGCTATACAACTAGTCGTTTACAGCATTACTGGTCATTATTTTTATTCTTCTAAAATTGTAGCTGTCTATGCTCGCAGCCTCGCTGCTCGCTGATTCGGGCAAGCCCTCACTATACAACTAGTCGTTTGCAGCTTTACTGGTCTTTATTTGTACTCTTCTAAAATTTTAGCTGTCTAAACTCGCAGCTTCGCTGCTCGCTAACTCGGGCATGCCCTCGCTATACAATTAGTCGTTTGCAGCTTCGTTGTTCATTGTTTTTACTCTTCTGAAATTGCAGCTATCTATTATCGCAGCATATAATAGATCAATTTGAAGACTTGTCTTTGTGTTTCTGTGAATTTTCGTTTAAACACTTTTAGTATCATGCTGAGGGACCGTCCTCTCTACTCGTTTCAAGTTCTGCACATAATAGATCAATTTGAAGACTTGTGTTTCCATCAGTTTTCGTTTAAACACTTTTAGTATCAATCGACACCTTAACCGGTCTAAAATTGTAGCTGTCTATGCTCGCAGCTTCGCTGCTCGCTGACTCGGGCAAGCCCTCGCTATACAACTAGTCGTTTGCAGCTTCGCCGGTCATACTTCTTACTCTTTTAAAATTGTAGCTATTTAAGCTCGCAGCTTCGCTGCTCGCAAACTCGGGCAAGCCTTCGCTGTACAATTCGTTTTCAGCTTCGCTGGTCATTATTTTTACTCTTCTAAAATTGTAGCTGTCTATGCTCGTAGTTTCGCTGCTCGCTGACTCGGGCAAGCCCTCGTTGTACAACTAGTCGTTTGCATTTCACTGGTCATTGTTTTTACTCTTCTAAAATTGTAGCTGTCTAAGGTGTCTAGCTGCACTCGGGCAAGCCCTCGTTATACAACTACTCGTTTGCAGCTTCACTGGTCATTATTTTTACTCTTCTAAAATTGTCGCTGTCTATGCTCGCAGCGTCACTGCTCGCTGACTCGGGCAAGCCCTCGCTATACAACTAGTCGTTTGCATCTTCACTGGTCATTATTTTTACTCTTCTAAAATTGTAGCTGTCTATGCTCGCAGCTTCGCTGCTCGCTGACTCGGGCAAGCCCTCGCTATTCAACTAGTCGTTTGCAGCTTCACTGGTCACTATTTTTACTTTTCTAAAATTGCAGCTATCTAAGCTCGCAGCTTCGCTGCTCGCTGACTCGGGCAAGCCCTCACTGTACAATTAATCGTTTGCAGCTTCGCTGGTCATTGTTTTTACTCTTCTAAAATTGTAGCTATCTAAGCCCTCGCTATAAAACTAGTCGTTTGCAGCTTCACTGGTCATTATTTTTACTCTATTCTAGCTGTCTAAACTCGCAGCTTTTCTGCTCGCTAACCACTATTTTTACTTTTATAAAATTGTAGCCATCTGACTCGGGCATGTGCTGGCTGTTCAGTTTTCGAATTCACTAATTCTCACATCCTCTCTCAGTGTATGCTTACAGCAAGCCCTCGCTGTCTAACTTTTGATTACATTAATAGTTTTCGAATACACTGATCGTCACCTTTACTTGTTTATAATTATAGTTTCCTATGTTGCATCTTGACTGAGCCGGGGCAGCAACGAATAACAGCAATCGGCTGGTTTTACAGCGATGGCTTGTCTGACACCGCGAATAGAGAAGCTGTGGACATAGACAGCCCTCATTATTTAGTGTTCGATTACAGATTTCTATTTGTTTAAATTTGTAGCTGCCCAAGCTCGTCTGAATCACTGACTCGGGTGAGCCCTTGCTGGCCATTGCTTTTGCTCTTTTAAAATTGT
The DNA here is from genome assembly GCA_033557785.1 of Enochrus cinctus. Lineage (NCBI taxonomy): Eukaryota > Metazoa > Arthropoda > Insecta > Coleoptera > Hydrophilidae > Enochrus > Enochrus cinctus. The sequence goes on from JAUIMW010001769.1 coordinate 8,460, forward strand.
AGCTGTGGGCATGTCATTGTTTTCTAGTTTTCGAAACCACTGATTACCACCTCTACTCGTCTAAAATTTTTGCAGCTTATGCTCGCTGATTCGAAGACACCCTTGCTATACAACTAGTCGTTTACAGCTTCACCGGTCATTATTTAAACTCTTCTAAGATTGTAGCTATCTATGATCGCAGCACATAATAGATCAATTTGATGGCTTGTGTTTCCATTAGTTTGCGTTTAAACACTTTTAGTATCAATCGTCTAAAAATGTAGCTGACTAAGCTCGCAGCTTCACTGCTCGCTGACTCAGGTAAGCCCTCGCTATACAACTAGTCGTTTGCAGCTTCACTGGTCATTATTTTTATTCTTCTAAAATTGTAGCTGTCTATGCTCGCAGCTTCGCTGCTCGCTTATTCGGGCAAGCCCTCACTATACAACTAGTCGTTTGCAGCTTCGCTGTTAATTGTTTTTACTCTTCTAAAATTGTAGCTATCTATTATCGCAACATATAATAGATCAATTTGAAGACTTGTCTTTGTGTTTCCGTGAGTTTTCGTCCTCGTCCTCTCTACTCGTTTAAAGTTTTGCACATAATAGATCAATTTGAAGACTTGTGTTTCCATGAGTTTGCGTTTAAATACTTTTAGTATCAATCGTCACCTTTACCGGTCTAAAATTGTAGCTGTCTATGCTCGCAGCTTCGCTGCTCGCTGACTCGGGCAAGCCCTCGCTATACAGTCCTTTGCAGCTTCACTGGTCATTATTTTTACTCGCTGACTCGGGCAAGCCCTCGCTATAAAACTAGTCGTTTGCAGCTTCACTGGTCATTACTTTTACTCTTCTAAAATTGTTGCTGTCTATGGTCGCAGCACATAATAGATCAATATGAAGACTAATCTTTGTGTTTCCGTGAATTTTCGTTCAAACACTTTTAGTATCATGCATAAATGCTGAGGGACGGTGGGCTTAGATCCTAGGAATTTAGGTGTCGCCTCGAGAAATTGTTTTTTTTTAATTTTTAAGTAAATTGTATATATGAATGTGCAAAATAAAATAAAAAGCTTCGCTGCTCGCTGACTCGGGCAAGCTCTCGCCGTACAACTAGTAGTTGCTGCTGACCATTATTTTTACTCTTCTAAATTGTAGCTGCCTGACTGACTCTCAGTGTATGCTTACGGCAAGCCTTCGCTGTTACTTGTCTGTAATTAGAGTTCCCTATGTTTGCATCTTGGCCGAGTCAGGGCAGCAGCGAATAATCGGCTGGTTTTACAGCGATGGCTTGTCTGACACCACGAATAGAGAAGCTGCGGACGTAGGCAGCTGAAATTCGCTGACTCGATCAGACTCTCAATATTTAGTCTTCGATTACAGATTTCTATTTGTTTAAATTTGTATCTGCCCATGCTCGTAGTTTTTCTGAATCGCTGACTCGGGTGAGCCCTTGCTTACAATTGTAGCTGTGGGCATGTCATTGTTTTCTAGTTTTCGAAACCACAGATTGCTACTTCTTTTCGCCTAAAATTTTTCCAACCTTCGCTGCTCGCTGATTCGGACAATGTATTCAAAAACTAGACAGCAATGACTTCTACTCCTCTAAAATTGTATGTACAATACATAGGTATAGTTTTCGATTGTACTGATCGTTGTTTAATTTTACAGACTAGGGCAAGCTCTCCTTATATATTTTTCGATTGCACATCTCTACTTGTTTATAGTTGTAGCTGCCCATGCTCGCAGCTTCACACGCCCTCGCTGTCTAGTTTTAGATTATACTGAACGTCATCTCTACTAGTCTAAAATTGTAGCTGCCTATGCTCGCAGCTTCACCTCTCGCTGACTCGTGCAAGCCCTCGCTATATAGTTCTCTACTTGTTTAAATTTGTAATTACCCATGCTTGCAGGTTCCCAAGCTGGTGATTTTCTCTAACTTTTCGCTGCTACTGCTTTTAACATAACAAAATTCATTTAAATAAATTTCTGCGTGTTAGTTCGAGGGTTCGAGAATAGTGGAGTGAGTAAAATGTACCTAATAATGTTGATTTAGTTTAGGGTTCAATGGTAGAAAAGTCATGCAGTAATGCATATAGCTGTATAGAGAAGGTGTCAATCTAGCTTTCGCTCTTACTGATCGTCGTCTCTTTTCGTTTAAATTTGTGACTGCTTATGCTCGCAGCTTTGATGCTTGCTGTTTTCTAATACACTCGTCTAAAATTGTAACTACCTATGTTGTTTTGTTGTGCTTCTCACCAACTCGAACAAGCCCTCGCTGCACAACTAGTGATTTGCAGCTTCGCTGGTCATTGCTAGTATTCTTCTAAAATTGTAGCTACCTATACTGGCAGCTTTGCTGTTCGTTGACTAGGGGATATATATTAGGAAAAATATGTAAAAGTCAATTTAATATTTGCACATGATGGCAGCTCGAGCTTTCCCTACTGTGATTTCCGCTGGTGGAGTGCCTATGTCGCTGCTTTTAACTCTATAGAACATATGCATATCGCATACACTTCTTTAAACTCTGAAACGATTGGTATAATCGAAAATTATATAGTAAGGACTTGCCCGAGTCAACGAGCAGCGAAGCTGCGAGCATAGGCAGCTGCAATTTTGAAAGAGTACAGATATTGATCCTTATATTCGAAAATTAAATACCATGCAGCGAAACTGTCAGCATTTGCAGCTGCAAAACGGTAAAAATGACGATCAGTATAATTGAAAACTATATAGTGAGGACCTGCCCGAGTCAGCGAGCTGCGAAGCTGCAAGCATGGTCAACTGCAAGTGAAACGCGTAGGGACGACGAACAATATAATCGAAAACATTAATAAAAGGATATAATTGACTTATTTTTATTACTTTCTTCATGCAGCAGAGGATTTACACATTTTGAGGTATCTTGAACACAAGATGATTTTTAGAACAAACAATTTTTTAATAATGTAGGTACATTGTTTGAAGAAGAAAATTCAATGAAAATATATGGAGAAAGTCTCGCAATGGTTATTGGATAACAATCTCTTCTACCAGCAATTCAGTTAGGATTTAGGGTGTAGTTAGTACAGTTCTTCACTGCTTTTGATTTACTCCAACCTCAATTCAAAATGTTACAAAATGGTTAGGTTTGGCGAAAAATTGAGACCCAGGGAATCAGTGAGCAGCAAAGCTGCGAGCGTGGCGGAATCAATACCAAAAAAGGGTGCCCCATTGTTCAAACCAATCAAAAAAACCACACCAAGAAAAGAAGTACCCACATACGAGTTTACATCAACAAAATCATGAATGAACACCTTGGTGCGTAGCCCATTGGCACAACTCGATTAATTAGCTCGGAAATAATAATAATTGAAAAT
>JAUIMW010001770.1:0-11798 GCA_033557785.1 Enochrus cinctus
TGAGCCCATCGAGGATGTTGTTCGGTCGGGACATGAGGTTGCCCATTGACCTCAAGTATGGATGTCCTCCTAAACAAAAAGAACCAGGCGAAGGTTATGTAGAAGAGTTAACCGCTAGGCTGAATGAAGTAGCCGGACAGACGCATAGAGTTAGCCGAAGTGAGTTCGGAACGCAAAAAGCCACTAGTGGCGTGCCTTATAAATATTCACTGCGTCGTGTTTATTATAAATAGTAGACAATTTCATTTAGTAGTTAATTGTAAATAATTAGTGTAAATAGTTTTGAATATAAATTTTAATTAATTAAACTCTTTTATAAACCCCACGAACGTAACAATATAAAATGATTAAGTGTCATTTGAAAACAATTGATATAAAACTAATATAAAATAAAATATGATTTTTGTTGCAACTCTCTAAATTGTATGAAAATAAAGAAGCTTAGGTACTCACCGAAAGAGCAACACCCCCAACAATTGCAGTGTTACGTTTGTGTTTGTTGGTATATTTATATCTCGTATATAACTTTCTTCCTACCCAAACAGGAATTCCTACAACAAAATAAGTACCTCAGTAAATCTAATTCGAATTAATAAATGTATTCATTTGACTTGATTAAGATTATTTTCAATAAAATTTATACTAACCTATAATCATGGCAGGTACTGTAATCCCTGCGACAAGAGCAATTCCTACTGGTGCTCCTACTAATGTTCCTAATTGCCATAAGATTTTCTTTTTTCGTGACCAGGGTTTCTTACCCCAAAAAGTACAACCGGATGGACTAGAAAAAAAGATTTATAACATTTTAATTTTTCCAGTTTATTTAGAAGAAAACCTAAATATGAGGTAACAACATGAAACTATAATACACTGAAGTTAACCATGTCATGTAAGTGTCTCGTAAAAATATGTCTAACTTTAATGCCTGCAAGTTATAGCTGAGGCATTCCAGAGTATTGTAATTCCATGAACAATGCAATCTTCAGAAATTAATTAAAAAATTTTTATTATTAAATGCAAAAATTTAGATATTTGCTAGAACTTCAGAAACAAATAAAAAATAAGTACTTATAAAAGGAAATTACCTAAGATAATGTAAATCACTAATTTCTTTCATACACAGCCAACAGAATTCTGCACCACAAAGAGTGCATAGCATATGGTTACATGAACCATCATCCATTTTAGCAATTAAAATTTGACATCTCGGGCATGGTTTAACATCATCTCCTAGAATGGATTATAAAGATACAAAAAAATTTATGAGAAATTTAAAATTTGCTTACGATGTTGGGAGTCTTGACTATAAGTAATTGATGATGAGCGGATATGCGGTGATCTTTGTGCTCTAGCTGCATCACAAGTTTGGTTGGGATGCCATTCAGCTTTGCAATGGTAGCAAAAATAAGAATTGCATCCAGGTCGTTCACACTTTATTTTTGGACAACTGGCACATTCACTAGCTATCACAGCAAAACTAAAAAAAATATTTGTTTCATTTTATTTGTTAAATTATCACAAAGTAATTATATCTGACCTGCAATCTGGTGCAGGACAATACCGGGTATCAGGATCTACAGCCAAAACTCTTCTAACCATAAAATCTTCATATTTTTCAAATAGAACTGGATCATCAACAATGCTACGAATCTCTACAATAAAAATGTCAATGAGTTAGTCTATATAAATACTCAAATAATTTTCAAAAACTGTACCATTGGGGTGCATAGGTTCTGAACATTCAGGACAAGATATACAAACTCTTGACTCAGTTATTTCTACTCTTAAATATTGCTGCAAACATGAAAGGCATGACCTATGACCACATCCAGAAAGCTCGAAAAATTCTTCTAGTAAAAGTTCAGCTAAGCATAAAGGGCATTCTAAAGACACTGCTGCGCCTTCGCCGCTCTAAAGTATATAATTAAATTAATTATAAGGTAATAAAAATTAAATTAATTAAAAAAAAATAAAAAATCTTGCTTACCTTCGTGCTAGATGTGAACACAGAAGTTTTACTCATTGCTTTGTGTATTTCAGCTTGTGCATGACTAACATTTACTCCAGATGTTTGAGGTCCTCCTCGTTCTACATCTCGAGAATTATTATCAATCCTTCCGTCTTGATTTTCTTTTCCTAAAACATTTATTTAAAAATCAGAGTTGCTACATTTCTGCAACTGTGTAGACCCTTATTAATTATAAAATAATACGTAAAATACTAGAGATGAAGTTGAGCATACTATCAGATTCAATGAAAAGAGTACATAAACAGATTAACAGTTATTAAAACTATTAAAATGTTTACTTTGCAAGTTATAATAAAGTATTTATTACCTAATTAATAATAGGTAATAGTTAATCAATCAATATGACAAGAAAATATATTATCACCAGTTCACTCTGATATCATTTCAGCAAAACAGAGGTTATTTATTTTGTACAAGGGCATCATATGTTACTAAATTTAGTTTTATTTACTTTTTATTATTTATCAGTTATTTATGTTTTTATGGAATGAAACTTGAACTAATGCATTGCACTTTCATAAATTACAATCCAACAATAGATTACACATAAAAGAACTCAGACTTTATAAAGGTATTGCATGTTATTTAATTTTAACATATTTTATTGCAATGGCTGCACATATGTATATTAAATTGCAAATAACCTAACTGAATATTAAATATTTTGTTAACATTTGTGCAAATATACAGGTTTTTCAATTTTTTATTAATTCTATTTTTTGTTATATTTGAAAGTGGAATAAGCCCATTTTCCCCGTTTTTAAGGTATTGTGTAAGTAACTTCTAATAACGTGCAACAAATATATTTCGTTTGCTCATTTCAGGGGGATGGTTTGTTATCTTGAATATGAAGAGGACTTGCATATTTATGATTAAAAAATAACGTCTTATTCATTAACAGTTATTTGTATCCATTTTCTACTTTATTATTTTCTAAAATAAAAAAATTTCATATTAACATTCTCTTGAGATTGTTCTAAATTTGTGGAAAAGAAGATATTTCACCTATGAAGCTTGTAGCTATGCTGCTCCCTGCCTGGCAGCAATAAATCATTAAATCACATTTGAGAAACCCCATGAAAAGGGGAAGAATTGGCAATTGTACATGTTATTCTACAATCGACCCAAAATTTATTTCATACACCATCAAATGAAAAAAAAAAATAAATAAGGTGAGAAGAAAATACAATGCAGTAAAACCTAGTTATAACGAACTAATGGGGGAAACAGTTGTTCATAATAACAAAAGTCTAGTCTACCTAAAATAATGAAAAGGGCACATTCAAGTCTTAAATGATCCAAAGATGTGTACAGAAGTACAAAGGTATCGGTTCCAGAAAAGCGTAGTGTATTCCTAATGACAAAAAAAATAGATGATGTCACTTATATAATCCTCAAAATTTGAAACATCAGAATTGACACACAAGATGAACTCAACATTAATGAATGATAATGAATCTGTATAAGTGTAGTAAATCATTTTCTAGAGTATGGAACAAACATACATTTGGTAATAATATAGTATTCTTTGGAAACTTGCTTTGTAAACACCAAGCATAAATAAAACTAGCTATATATAGCTAAGAAATTATTTCTGTAATCATTTTTTGAACGATTAATTTATAATTTTACACAGTTTAGTTGGAAATTTTTGTAATCAATTTTCCATAATCCATCAGATAAGGGATCAATAATTTTAATTTAATAACTAAAAGAATATCGATAGAAGATATTCGTGCATCCGATTTCGATTAAGATCAGCACAATGGATATGATTCTGGTAAAGGTAAAATTGCAAGCAACGAGATAAAAAAATGGAATTTTAAGAAATAAAAAAAAAGAAAACAATAAAATAAATATTGCAGGCGAAGCTGGAGGAAAGTACATTTCCATTAGAATTAAATATGTGCAAAATAAAGTCCTTAAAGACGTAATAAGCTCATAGTATACAGTGCATTTATTTTATGATTGTCCATAGGGATTTACATGGAAAAACTTGTACCTTATGTTAGTTAGATAAATCATTAAGATATTTGGTTGAAAACACATTCTTCTTTTTTTTTGAATTGAGAAAACATCTGTGCATATTATATTAATAAATTTAAAGCAGAAATTGTTATTCATTGTTTGTAATTCAAATAAAGTTTATTTTTGTTTAATGTCAAAAATGTTCAATAAATATGCTTGCAACAGAATAATTTTAATATAAATTCTAAAAAAGAACACATATCATAGAACCATTGGAACTTTAAGATAAAATTCATAAAAGATAAGAAAATTGAAAACAATTAGATTTAAATAATATTTTGTATGAATCATCGAAAAGTTAATCTCTGGAATTCAAAAATAATACGATTTAATATATAAAACATGTAAACAAGTTTTACTGTAACTCAATTATTTTTATTTATTGCAATTTTTCATTGATTCATATAAAAAATTGTTCAATGATGAAATTTTTATTTTTACCTTGATTTCTATGTGATTTGGAAGACCCCGAAGAGTTACGGCGTTGTCGCCTACCCAATATCGGACTGGAATATATAAATCTACGCAGGGAAAACCTTGAAGAAAATCCCTTTTTTCTTTGTCCATTGTTACCACACGTTGGTACTTCGCTATCATTACGCATACTGATAAAATGGTTGTGTAGGTTATTGTAATTATAAAATCAACATCACTGTATCCTGAAATAAATAAAAATACAATTTAATAATAAAAAATAAATATAACTTATTTACAATTGTCACTTACATATATATACTTCAGTTCAGTTCTTGGACCAATTTCTAAATTTCATTATCATACTTTCTTCATTTTCTAAAATATAAAGTTTTGTGTAAAATATATTTGCTTTGACATCAACAAATGTTATGGACAAAATAATATAATATAAAATGTACTAGTTCTTATTCACTTTTTTTAAATATTGTGTTCTATTGGTTAGTAAAAAGTAAGTGAATGCAAGTTATAGACTCAATAAGTAACGAAACCTATGATTATTGTTGAATAAATATTAAAAATTAATGAGTGCAGTGAAATTTTAATTGTCTAAAATTAACATAAAAAATATTTAAATATTAGATATTTATTTTTAATTTTTATGCTTATAGCAATACACTTTTCAAATTATTATATATAATAGTTCTTACATTTTTTTGTCCAGTTTTTTTATATGTTAAGATCATTATCAATAGTTATTATAGACATTTATTAAAAGCGTTACAGTGTATGTTTCAATTTAGTACTAGTATAGATGCATTTTTTATTTATAATAATCAGATAGATGATAATAAAGAAGCTTTTCTTTGATCACAGGTAATGTTCAAGATTAACTAATAAGTTCGCAACTTCGAATACGAACTTTTATTTGCTAATAAAATTCGTATATTATGTGTCCTTGTGTCGATGCTTCTGAATTAATGTACCAGTTCTTAAAAAAATGGACACCAATTGTATTTCGTTTGACTTGCGTCATTATTTATGATCAAAAATTAAATAGTCAGGTATTTTTTAAGCAAAGTAAGTACAAAGCGTGTTTTATTTCTTTGAAGTAAATATTTTTTGTGTATACAATACAATTTAACAAAATTTTAAGAAACGAATTTAAAACAAAAAGATCATATAGCAAATGAAGTTTTGCATTATATTTGTAAATAAGACCATTATAACTCAAACTGAATTGTCGTTTCTATATTTTGTCAAACTCGTAGGTTAATTATATTTTTTGTAACATTAAATATCATACACATAAAATTACATAAACGTTGAAAAAATGTAATTTTTATGTTAACTTTTATGCATTACAAGTTATATCAGGCTTTTAAAATTAAATGTTTTAATTTTATGTCTTCAAGCGAGGCCAAGTAGTAAAAAAAATTCAAACGGTTCTACGAAACTTAAAAAAATCGCAAAATGAAAGTGAAAACCAAACGAGATTACTTTTCGATCAACCGATTTAATTGTTTTATTACTACATGCAAGGAACAGTTACACATCTCCGCAAAAATCACATAATTTTCTATAATTTCACTCTTATGGCAACTTTATTTCGACATAGATATATTGCATTTGAAAAGAAGTTATTTTAAATCACTTAGCCGTGTAATTACGCGACTTATTGCAAAACAAACTTGCGGAACTTGTATAATGTACTATTTTATAAAACATGCATTATTTATTTACTACAGCTACTTCAGGTGACGTAAAATACTGATGAGAGTTCTTTTGCAGCAAACAAAATGTATTAACAGCTATTTTTATTTCCTTGCAAGTAATGGGTTTTTTTTTTAATTTTTTGCTTTTTACTTCGGCTTTCATGCTTAATTGTTAATTAAATATTTGCTTTGGTATGTGAATAATTTAAGAAGCAACATTTTTAATTATTTAAATACACACATAAAATATTATACGTTAGATTTAATGAATTCTGTTGATTCAATAACTTTGAGGTGATGATAAAATATTTCGTTAAAAGTAAATATTTCATACTTATAATGCGGGTCAAGATCACTGTGTCACGTCGCTAATTTCACTATTAACATACAGCCACATCAATACGAAAATGAAATAAGTCTATATTATGTAAGTTCTTACCGAGTGGCCTAATAAGAAAAGTATGAAATATATAGTTAACGTATATTGGTGTTGAAACTTGGAGAGATTGGCCGTTACATAATTGGTAAATTTAGATCTTGAAACAACCATGTTCTACTTCTTGAAAGTCATACTCGCATACGTATCGATTACACCCAATGCACATTTTTGATCATATGCATTTTCATGCACGTTTATTTTGGCTAAACAAGTACAAAATTATTTTAAAACTTTTTGTAAATTAATTTACTTCATAAAAGCAAGGACATTATAAAATTGATAATGCAAAAAGTATAATTTTTCGTATTTAAATTAACGAGCATAATGACGTTAATCCAATTTTTATATGGTTAATTATTTAAAATCATATTCAGACTCGGCATTGAGTCCAATTAATTATTATATATTTCTGCTAAAGTTACTGGATGACTTAGGTGAAAAAGTTGCTGTAATTTTGCATCGTTTATGATGATAGGACAGTTTTTACAACTAGGAGAAATTGTAGCTGCAATCAGATTTGAACTTGAAATTCAATTCTATTTCGGTTCTGTATCCTAGATAAGAGATACTGGGGGCTGTTCAGGTTGTGCTCGATTCGAACGAGTACTTGTTCTGACGTACTTTCTACCTTATTTTTACGCGAAGGTGCTAAGATCAACCACTATGTGTAGTCGTAACGTCAAAACGAGTAGTCGTTCGAATTGAGCAGTTTGAGAATACACCCCATTCTCTGCTGCAAATACTGCACCAACATAATTTCAGGAAAGTGAAAACGAGATATCATTTAGATGAAGTGGTTCAATAATAAATTTAACCGTTACACTCCAAAGTAAAGATATTAAATGATTTCGGTACTTTAATAGTGTATAGCATCCTTGTTTCACGCTAAATTACGCGAGTCAGACTATAACATTAATTTTGTTAATCACTAAAATGATATAATAAGCCTAAGGTCGTTTTCACCATGGTTACAAAACCTAAACCAAAATTCATAGAAATAATAGTTGTATTCGTAAGACACTACTCCCTACGAGGTCGTCTGGAACTAATCCATACCAAAAATAAAAAGTATAAAAATGTTCAATAAAGGTGGACTATTTATGTACTTCTCGGTGTATCTCACTTTATTCCCTTTCATAGGAAGTAATACACTCGGATAAATAACCCCAAAAAGCTTATATTTTCTTCCCAACCAGATTTTTCAGCTAATATGCGAAAACTCACAAATAAAAAAAGTTAGAAAAGACACCCGGACACTGAATACATAATGAATTTTTCAAGAACACGAGACAGGACCATCAGCCATGCAGACTAGGTTAGGTTTTTCAGCAATTTTATATTTTTGTAATTTTTTTTATATGCAAATTCACATAATTTTTGCTTTTTTTTTCTTTCAAAAATTACTAGTAACTTTCAGTCATCATCAGAAAGATTATTAATTGGAGAACAAAATAAGATTCCCCAATTGAATATCAGATGCAATGCTAATAACGAACAATATTTCTCAAATGGATTAATTGAAGAAATATTAAAGATGAGGCTTTTCCTTTATAGATTTTCAATCCAATAATTGAAACTGATTTAAAATTTATTGAGGCAATGAGGAACTGAGTAAACATATGAAAATGTGTTCAATTTATTGTATGTTAAACAAACGCTAGTTCTTCAGATAAATATATACAAAATCATTTTTTTTACACTTGCAATTCTCTTGTTCGTAACTTTAAATGAAATATGACCAGAAATAAAAATAGTTTGTTTACCACAAAAACATCTTTGCTACAGAGTCCAATGATTAAACTGTTAACTGTTAATGTCAAACATTATAAAGTTTTATATAAAAGAAACTATTCCCGAAATGTCAAATTATTTAGTCAAATTTCACATAATTATTAAAGAGGTGCAAAACACATTGCTGAAATTGTTCTCAAACACATTCAAGATAAAGTCCTAGTAGACATTGTAGAAACGGTGAGGCAAGTTAAAAAAACTTTGTATCACTTGACAAAATGCAGAATGCACTTCTTTTTGCCGTTTAGTCCCTTTAGAAGAAATTTGCTCATAAAATGTTAAATGGTTTTAAAAATTGCACTGTCATGACATAACATAATGAAAGAATTGCTCATTTTAAAATATTTTATTTTCTTTGAATTCTTCTAAAAATATTTCCTATTTATCTTTTTTTAAACTTTTTAAAATAAAAAAAATTGTTTAAGAAATATATATAGAAAAATATTGTAATTTCCTAAGCCATAAATAACGTGATAAATTTATAAGTCATATAATAACAGCACTAGTCCTTAATTTAATTAAGTGTAAAATATGTGGGTACACTGTTAACAGTTATATTTAGTCTAATTAGTTATTTATTAACAGTGTTTGATATGGTTTTCAATTATTTCTTTAGAAATTAATACATTACTTTTCAAATTTGTTAACAGTTATATTTAGTCTAATTAGTTATTTATTAACAGTGTTTGATATGGTTTTCAATTATTTGTTTAGAAGTTAACACATTGCTTTTCAAATTTCATTTTATTTCTTAAATAATATATCATTAATAAGATAGTAACAAAGTTTAAATTAATTGTTTACTGTCTGAAACATTTATATTTTAAAGCATTAAGATGAAATGAAGACATATGCCAAAAACCCTCAGCACGTTCTCGGAAAAGGTTGGTCTGCCAATTTGATATCTGTTTATTAATAATAATAAATCAAATTCAGTGTCAATTGAATATTGTTGCCAGAAATACTACCTAAAGATATTATAATTGAAACGTTTTTGATCATGTTTATAAAATTATAAATTAAAATAATTTTATTTATATATTTCTTAATTATCACAGGATATTATGATAGAACTAATTACCATTTTATTCATTTCATTAAAATTATTATTTATATTATATTACAATAAATGCTGAAATATTAGAGAACTAGCATTAAACATCTTTTTTAACCTATATTGAAACTGAAAAAAAAATTATATATAAATTATAGACATGAAGAGTAGAAAAAATTTGACTATATAAAATAGCAAATATGTACCAGGTGTACAAATATGAAACTGGATTTTTTCTTCAATTTTAAACCTTTATTGTAAAAAAATTTATACAAGATATTTCATTCAAACTAGTTGCCCGCATTGGCAATTTGTGGATGCTTTGCCAAAAAAATTGTTCAATTTTCATGGAAAACTAGTTATCGACCCATTGCTTTACATTTTTGTAAGAATCAAAATGCTGGTCAGTTAGTGGATGACCCATTGATGACAATAAATGGTAGTCGGAAGGTGCCAAGTATGACGAATAATCCGCATGTGGTAGTGATTCCCAATAATGCTGCTGTATTGTGTCCTTGGCTGGTCTTCCATTGTGTGCCATTATCGTCAAGTAAAATCAGCTTGTGCGGCCTTGCGAGATATTTCAGGCTTTTTCCAAAATTGCATTGTTCAATTGAATCAGTCTTCTGCCCAAAGTAATTTAGCTTTGAGGTTGATTTGCTCGGTTGGTATGAATGTTTTTCGCTTGGGATTCGAAAAGTAGATTGTTGTGTTTCCCATCATCATCGTCTCGCAATGTTTGAAATTGACATAATTAATAGACAAAATATGCATTGTTATACGAAACTTTTCTGTTTATAAACAGAATATTGTTGGTAGATGTGAAAATAATAAAAAAAACTTGTTATACTGGGTTTATACACAGCCATCTATTAACGGATTCCTGTTTCATATTTGTAGACCTGGCATTTGTTAAAAATTTTAAAATTGTAAAATAATATTTTATATTCACTCATTACATTATTGTAAATATAAATTGAGAGCCACATTAGTAAATTTAGATTTTTTAACTAATTATTTTAATTTATCGTTAAATTATATTATACATGAAGACTCTGCATAAGAATTAGAAACAACATATAATAATAGCAATAATTATATATTATAATATAAAAAATTTAAAAAGTACTACAATCTGTGAACAACAGATTCATATATAACAAAAATATAATATGCGTATTTCTGACTAATAACGTAACGATAAAACGGTGTAATGTAGCAATACAAGCATTGTTAATTGTTAAAAAAATTAATTTATTTTGTTTATTATTAATGTAGAATGAAAAAATAGAGTAAATGTGTGTAAGATTGAGCACTTAATTATCTGTGGTTCTTCTCGATACATTGATACTGTAAAATTTGCATTCATTTTCTATTTTGCTACATAAATAAAGGCTGAATAATGATCACTAAGGATGTCATATTGTTTTTAACAAGACATATTTTTATTATTTTGGTGTTTTCTGCTGAAATTTAAAATTAATAAAAATGTATATACGCATACAAATGCCCATGACAATTTTTTATAGAAGTAAAACCTATAGTTTTCTGTAGTCCTTTAGTTTTAATTATTTCTAATGTGCAAATAACACAAATCATTTGTATTTATACAATAAATTTTCAGTTTGTTTAGAAATAAAAATTTTAATTTCAGAACAAGTTCTTTACTGAACTTTATTTTATGTAATTTTTTCATACACTAATTGACAGGGAAATCATTTAAAAATATTTCCTTAAACAATTATTAGAAAACACAAAATACACTAAAAAAACTAAAGAAATTCATTTAAATTTTATATAATATTTAAGTAATCTGTAAATACAGGGGGAGAAGGTGGTTGATTGAAATTGAGAAGGCGATTTTTACAAAAGTTCGTCAGATCAACGTTTGTTGCAGCGATAGCGACCTAGCAAATTATTCTCGAATCAACTATATTACCAAATTTTCTGTGAAGAGTTTGTTTTTAGCGCATTCTTATTACAATTATTTGTACGCATAACTTGAAACGAGGACGTAAGGGATGTGTGTATTTAAATTTAATTTTTAGATTTACTAAAAAAGCCTATTAACCCGGCAGTGGTCGCTAGGCCAGCTGTAACGCGAGTGGTCGCGCGTGAGACTTTCTCTCACAGTACATTATAAAAGAGTTTATGAGGGTTTAAGGAAATATTATTAAGTAAAATGCAGTGAATAAATTATTTATTATTAATTTTATTAATAAATCATCAAAAAAATTTGGGAAAGAAAAATGTTCACCATCGGCATTACGGCAATTTTTACATACAAATGCCGTATGTTTTGGGCAAATATTTTTTTACCGCACT
>JAUIMW010001771.1:0-11798 GCA_033557785.1 Enochrus cinctus
GAAATTAGAAATCTGCGTTATTTTTAACAACAAAAATACTAGAGTAAGGTATGTGTA
Source organism: Enochrus cinctus (assembly GCA_033557785.1). NCBI lineage: Eukaryota > Metazoa > Arthropoda > Insecta > Coleoptera > Hydrophilidae > Enochrus > Enochrus cinctus. Next base: position 58 of record JAUIMW010001771.1, read on the forward strand.
TTATTTCGAAAGCAAAATAGGTACTAGAGTAATATATTCATTGTTTATAAAGAATGGTTGAGAAAGTTAAACATCCCTACATTATAATAGAATTATAAACAAATTAAACGTAAGACGACCATAAGAGACATGAAATCAAGATAAAACATAGGAAGCTTTTGTAAAACAAATACGATATGTGCTTCAATATAATTATTTTATTTGTACATACAAAACGCACATGCCTTACACGTGTTTCGTAAAACAAAAGTCAGGTTCTTTGTTTTGTTTTAGGAAACAATGCAAGTTCTTACTTATGTGTTTTTTATTGTAATGACACCATCTAAAAACTAGTATATACCCGGCGATAACAAATTGAATGGAAGCCATGTTAAACAATTGCTCTATAAAACCGAATTTTTGAGAAGAGTTGTACCTAAAGAGGAATTTTATCTTCACTTTTATGGTCAATTGTCGTAGGCGACTGAGACTGTCTTAACAGAATCATAGCACAAACAGTGCAAATGTGGGTAGCGAAGGAAACGAGGAAGCGAATTACTTCACTTGAAAAGGCTCACAAGCGGACTTCATGGAACCATAGCCATTTTGTGATAAAGAAAGAGGTATTATAAATCTCACGCTACAAAAGTGGATCACAGAGAAACATACGCATATAACTCTTTTGACCAAAATTGAGCAACTTCCAAAAAATTGCATGATTCCACACCACATTAAAATTGAAGAACTATTAAATCTCAGGAAAAGAGAGTTAATGCATGCATTGGTCTAGTGACTGGACATGGCCAAGTAAAGAGAGTAACCTTACAAGATAGTTAAATTTGATAACAATGATTGTCGACTATGGCATGAAGAAGGACAGAACACTTTCTATGTTCATGCTCTGCGACAGTCCAAAAAAGATTAGCCTATTTAGGAAAAGGTTTTTTTACCCATGATGAGACAGCCAACGGGACCCCTATCAAGCTAGTAAAACTTCAGCAAGCACTGAGACTAGAGTTGGGAGGAAGGACCTCGAACAGAATAGATCTTTTTAGTCTTCTTCCAAATTAACACAAACATCACAGAATAAGATTTTTTAATGTGCTTTGTTTGAAAAAAAACATATTTTTCACCTAGTTTCACTTTTTATTATATGGTTTTTTGATTTAGGACCTGTATTCTATACAAAGAATTTTATATTTTGATATTTTCATGTTCCTAGAGATCGATAATGACTAAAAATCATCCGACTTAGATTTCTAGTATTTCCTTATAACCACCGCTTTAGTTCTACTCACTCGAATACTCACAGATATATTCCACTATTTCTACTATAATAAATATCCTTGGCTAAAAGCTCAAGAAAATTTTATAGCTGGTGGCTTAAAGTTTTATAAAGTTGGAAACGATGTTTGTGCCATAAAAATATTTCTCGTATTTAAGTTAAATGCATATTCTCATATTAAATTTATATTTAAAAACCGATTTCGGTATAGTTACTATCTTCAGGTGTAAAATACAAGAGTTCCTCTGCTATCAAGCGTTGCTCCAGAATAATTCGTTTTTGTATTAAGCCAAGTGCAGATGTTTGTTTGTATTACTTATCATCTATCAGATGAAAAATTTCTACTTGTGATTTGCTGGTTTTCAGGGCAGTTAAGAGATCTCGTGTAGTCGTCATGTTCAAGGACGAAAATATTTCTAAGATTAAAGAGCTTAAAAGTCTTCATCGCTCACCTCATACCTACCTTTCTGCGTAAAATTAGTAGTTTTATTTCAAAATATCACGGTGTACTTATAGATAGACGTTCTGCTATTAACATGAACCCTTTTACTCCTAGAATGTTGAACTATTCCTTACACCTAGATATGGCATTAAATATTCTGTATTTTTCGTTGATAGGTTGAATGCGTCGATTTTTCTAGATAGAAAGTAATCTATTTATGGTGTACTTCCTGTCGACAATTGCATATTTTTGATTTCCGGAATGTTATCTCAAACGGATTTGTCTAACGAGAAGGTTATAATATAATATTACACCATTTTTTATACATAGTCTATTGTTGAGATTTTTACTGACGACTTGGAAACATTTTTTACATTGATTTGACGTGCGACGGATTGGTTAAGTTGGACGACAACGTTTGCCAGATCGAGGGAGATTTACAATCTTCTAACGTTCTTTAGGTTGTTAACACGTTACACAACGACATATCTTTTACTTATGAGACTATTGTCTTGGAACTCACCGTTATCAGGGAAGCGAACAATAATATTCACATTAAAATTTTCCGTAAGGATACAGGCACAGAGCATTGTATACCTTTCCAGTCATAAAGTATGGCCATGACCACACTTATAATTTACTAGTGAATTTATAACGTAACTTAATTTTATTGCACTCGTATACAAATTGAACCATTTACCATTACGAAGTTATATAATAACTGTAATCGAATCGAATCCGATATTATTATATCAGGGCGCACAAACTCGAAATTTAATTAATGAGGATTCATGATACGCCATAACAATTGATGAATATGTACTACACAATAGGTCACTGATGACCGTTCCATTAATTTCCAGAAATTATTGTTCGAACCAGTTCTCATTTAAATCAAGACAAATTGATTCCGTTGTAACATATAGTATGGAAACAGGCATTCTCTTGAGGGGGAGGGGTATAGGTGACAAGAATAGCTATATTTACCTGCACTTGACCGTGGTGTATGTCGTCAAGAATAGCCAGGTCTTGAGATAGCGACCGCGTGGTCAGCTTTTTGCGTCTCCTCTTATGCATTGTTAAAAATCTTCCAGAGGCTCCAGGCGTAGGACTACAGCCCATAGCATCCAGAAGAACCCAGTCTTCTGCCGAGAAGCACTTCTTCAAGGTTGGTACTTCCACGGGACCTGCAACAAAAGCAAAAATAAATTTAATGAAACGATAAAAATAACAATGTTGCTATGCATTTTTTGAAAACACTACATTATTTATTATTGCACGTACAGGCGAAGTTATGTAAGCAATTAGGGGCTGATGATGGGTAAACGTTTGAAGAATTCGTTTTAAATGTTGTGGTTTTAAAATTGAACCGGAATTTTTTTCATTACATTTCGCAAAATGTAGATACCGATAATTGAGGAATATTATTTCACGTTATAATAACAACACACGTTTGCAAAATTGCGATAAGTGAAAGCAAACAGAGCTGGAGGAACTTGCGCTTCAACATGCTAATTATCGATCTTCGCCAGCTTTATTTTAATTATATTATAATCAGCAATTTGACCCTACGCTAAAAATAAGTTATCGTTCCATTTTTTGCACTGACAAAATATTTACTTTACTTTTTATTTGGACAAATATTCTATAAACTTTTTTTTGTTCGTTAATTGTACTTTTATTGGGGAAAATTGCTTTGTTATTGTTTCGTTGTGCGTAGTAGTTTTGGGTTATGTTTTCGATCATAAAATAATTTATTTTGAGAATGTTTTGTTTGCACAATAATAAGTGTGTATGAATGGGAAGCATTAAATCATTAAAAAATAAATATGTATACCTATAAACAAACCACTGTTTGAATGTTTGGCAAAGCGTGCTCTGAAAAGGCTGCGCGGGAAATTCAAAACTTTTTAATCTCATAAAACAGCAAAAAAATTGTTTATCTATAAATTATCCAATAATAACCGGTACGCGAAACAATACACGGTTTTCGAATTAGAATAATCTGTTCATAATTACTTTATCAGAGATTTTAATTACAGAACAATAAAAATACTTGATTTGTTTTTAATACTATTTGTGTCCTATTACGATGAACAAACAACCTTTTGTTATTTTCCACGGGTACGTACGTCTTTCTATTTACGTGGTAAACTAAACAAATTTCGATTAAGCAAAAATTTCGTCGAACAACTGACTGGATAGTATCACGACGAATTTCCGTGACCTTCTGTTTGTAGCAATAACTTGAAAACGTTGTACTTTATATAAAATAGTTTTTAATTAATCGATGAGCACCGTTCTATACGAACATGTTTTCCTTGATTTTTTTGATGAAGCGAAGCGAAAACGACAATTGGTTTAAGTATAAAATTTTTGCCTACGAATCTTATTTTACGTTTTAATTAAATAAATGAATTAAAACAAAAAGTGAAAGACAGTAGTTAAATAGTCTTTGCGCTGTTATTGAATATGCACCGATAAAAAAACAAATAATAGACATGAAAAGGGAAATAAAAACCGTGTAGATTAATGCAATTAGTTTGGAATTGCAAATATTTTCAAGTTATTTCGCATACTTAACACTGATTGGTTTTTTCCTACATAATAAATGGGGCATAATAACTTAATTATGGAATAAAGAAAATTGTTCTTGCCATAATGACACTAATATTATTATTGGAATCATTAAAACGTATCTACAAGATTAGTTAGTATAAAGAGTGATATCTTACACAATTGCGCTTCCGCCAATTGTGTGAGTATTGGATTGTATTATGTAATTTTGACACCTTTGTTCAGATAGCCTTAATTTAACTTGTTAATCATAAGCATGGAAAAAAATATAATGAAACTTGTATAAAAATCTCACGTTCCTAAATTATATTATTAGTATTCTATAAAACGAAGTTAGTTCTAAAAATATCTACCTAAAAATAAAAATATCTTTTTAATTACGTTAACAAAATACCCCATAAGACGAAAATACCCGTTGTGACAACAAAGTGAACTCACCCCATAAAATTACGCAGTAAATTATGAATTAATCGCCCTGGTTTTACCGAGCTTTTTAATAAAATATTGACTAGGTAACTATCTGTAAATTTTTATTCTGAAAACTGTGTATCAGAACGAATACCATTTATCATATCGATTGAATTATGTAAGCAGTCTTCAGTTCTTCATTAAACGAAAAGAGGGATGGTCTGCCATTTTAATTAAAATTAATCTTTACTCCAGCAAGAAAACATTCATTAATACTATAAGTCATGCTCTATTAATACGACTAGAAATGGCAACTTCTTAATTGAAAATATGTAAAATCTATGCATTATGTTTATTGAGGTAACAGTGATTATTACGCAAACACACAGAACATGCCGTGTCACATTCTTGGGTATTGTCGATCAATTATTTAGCCACACGACCGTTGCAAATAATGTTAAAATTAATAACCTCGACAGTCTATTTTAAGATAAATAAAACGTCGCGAAAATTTCCGCGTTCTTTTGAAACTCGCCGCCGATATACACGAGTTGTTAAACTTCCCTGCTGCTTTCGGTAGATTTCCCTTCAACTTCAGAAAACGTCAATAAAGTAAAATATGACGTCATAAATAAAGGATAGGCCGGTCCCTATTAGGATTGGAGATAGTTGAATTAGCGCAATTTTAAAACCCCCGCTCTACGACACATTTAATAACACAGTACATCATGTAAATGTAATGTAATTTATGACAGTTAATTAATAAGTAAGGCTAATAGCAAATAATTCGATTGTTTTAATTGCGCCATTGTCTCTGCGGACAGCATTTCAAATGGGGCTAGAATGTTCCGTCCACGACCGGGCCTTTCATTCATTTCAAACACACCTAAGTTTGACGCACTTGACTCTCATTTTCATTTCGGTAACGTACTTGTTTCGTTCTGTAATAATTCCACGTCGTCCGGCCAAATTAATTAGCGAATTAGGAGTGACATATAAGAGCTTTTTCAGTCAACAAAATGATAACAAATTAGCACATACATGAAGGTTGAAATGTTTTGCATAAATCGATTTTTTATCCTTTATATGTATAATTGTAGGGGATTTAAGTTTAAGTTTGTGGACCATTGATCTTGTTCGGTTTAGTATGCACGTCGTCATTTAATTGTATGCATTAATCTACTCACTATGTATACACCATGCCACCACGAGATACGACTACACAATCATACGATACAGCGAAAATTATGGAACTTTAGAACGGCGGTTCTATCCAAAGATTGAATGAATATGTTGCTCCTTCGGTATCCTTGACGAGTTAGTAGCATCCAAATAGGGTTCGCACACAATGTCATAATAACAGTGCGAAATGAAGTGTTGATTCAATTTCTAGCAAATCCATTACTGCAATTTGTAAGGTCAAGAGAAACAAAAGTATATAAAAATTTGTAGATTTTTTGACTTGTAAAACAAGCAATAATGAAGAACAGATAATATATTGAAACATAATGTTTATGTGCTTATAAGTATTTTCTTAAATTAAACAGAAATCATTAAAATAAATCAAATATTTATATTATCTGTCTTTAACTGTTCCGTGGCGAGTTTTGATTTGTGTTTAAGTTCGTTATCTTGCTAAAAAGACAAGATTCTGGCATATTTAGGATATGTCTTCAGAAATATATAGGCAAAGCAGGGTGAGAATGTTCAAATCCCTGAACAAGCCCTTATATGTTTTACGCCTATGAACAGTCATCATTGTTCTTAAAGCCGGCTTCTGCATCTTAAACAATCCTGCACTCCGAGATGTCCCTCCCAAGAACTGAACATTTAGTCGCCACTTTTTATACAGGTATGTGCTAGGAAACTTAACCATTTGAGATTTGTTTTTCTTGTCGATGCATGTTGCCGGATAACTTATGCTCCATTCATATGACATAAGTAAGTTTTGAAAAGTCTGCGTCGTTGACTTAGATTGATAGATCAACACGTATGAACCGCATTCTGCTACATCCCCAAATCAGAACATCTTCAAGTTTGTAGAAGTAGAAATTTACTTCTGTCGTCGGAGTTCTGTACAGTATACATTTAAAAATCATTATAACCTCCGCAAACCGCAGTCTCATCTAGTATTCTACAATCTATGAGTTAGAATTCGTTCTTGCAAATAGGAGTGCGTTGTAAGACTGCACCGTACTTAATAGATTGTCAGGTGTATAGTCAATTGTAGCATGGATTTCAACTTGAAAATCGAAAGGTCCAAACAATCTGGAGTTTAGGAATAGATTCTCTGTTGTCGAGAATTACACTGACGCTGATGCTGTATTTGTAACTATTCAGGCCACAGCAACAGAAGTAGGAGGTGTACGTCCTAGAAAGGAAGATTGCAATATCTTCGAGACGAAGAAAAATCTATAAATCAGGCGCCGGGACCTTAGAGCATCGATGAAAATCAGACGGTAAAAAACTGACTACGCAACATTATCAAGAGCTACAAAAAGGTCCATAAAAGAGGACATCAGGAAATACAATTACAGCCTAACACTGCGAACGATTACGGAAAATCGAAGTTACAAGAGGATTCGCCCGACACTTTAGTCGGAGAATGGGAGTCGCGTAATCAACATTATTCAATAATGAACACTGTGAAGGATTTCTATTAGCACATCTATTATGACTGCGCTAGGAGAAGATGGAATCACTATCGATGTATTGAAGATGGCAGGAAATGCAGTTTATTCGGTTCTGCCAAAGTTGTATACATCTTGCCTAAGAAGTAGGGAGGTACTATCATCATGGAATAAAGCTACGATTATATCAATTCACAAGAAAGGCGACAAGGAAGATCTTAAGAACTGTAGGTCGCTGTCGCATATAGTGCTTTCAAAAATCATTACGAACCGATTAACTTTTCAATTCCAACACCATGGATCACATATTTACTGGGAGTACGACGTTCCGCTGTATTCTGCATTTGTTGTCTACGAAAAGACCTTTGACTCGGTGAAGACTATCCCAATAGTACAGTCATTTATAAAAGTTGGCATACATTAGCTTACATCGAAATTGAAAATCATTTTGTCTTACTATGTCTAGAAAAGCGAAACTTGCATAGTGTCTTAAACCTAGATCCACCCGACGGCGCTGTAAAGGTTGTTGTCTTTCTTACCTTTTCTTTTCCAGATCTCTGTCACTTTATTTCTGGGCTAGGTGGTATTATTTTGTGTCGCACGAACACGCTCCTTTTCGCGCTCTTGCTTCACCCTCTTCTGGAGTATTGTCGTAATGAGGTTGGCAACTGACCCCTATTTTTATTCGATACCTTCAATCCTTCGCTCCACCCTCGGTCTTAGATCGGCCTCTTGTCCATTGATAGCGTCCTTCCGGGAGATGTTTCTACCTCCTCTCCCATTTCTGGACGACTTTAGCTTCTTCCTCTTCCTGTCCGTTTCAGCTGTTAGGCGCCTTACCTCCGTTTGTATGTCAATTCCATACTTCAGGCTGGTGCTCCTTATAACAGTACAGAATCCAGCCAGTGCTCGGCACGATTTTTCCGAAGGCTGCCGCTGTTCTGCTAACTTTTTCGGCAATGTATTACACGTGTTCCGTGAACTTTAACTATCTATCTAGAACACAATCCACATTTATTTTAGTATGATTTTCGGTTCCCCCATCCGAAAGGTGATGACGCCATATTTCATCCGGACACTAAGCGTGATTGCCTCTGTTTTTTTTCTGGGGATAGCTCTAGCTGTTTGCCAGGCATCCATCGGTCGATGATGTCTGTGGCTTTCTCCGTTTCAGTTTCAGTTGCAGTACTTCATCATAGATAACGTTTCAAAGAAGATGCCCAAGCACGGATCCTTATGGCACCCTCACTTATATTCGAAACGTCTCTATGCTCCATAAAGCTGTCGCTTAGGTAGCTTTGAATGCACTCTCCACGCCCAACGCGATCGGCACCACCAAGTGTCTGGTTTTCTGCTTCCGTTATCTTGACGATTTAAATTTATTAAAAAAATGTCCTTGAGACATCTACACCTTGCGGAATAGAAGAAAATGACGGATTTATTCACGTACATATACATATAGAGGAATAACAGTAACATCTACATGGAATAGTCTATATATGGTCGAACGATTAGAGATCTAGTCGAACAAGAATGTAGTATCTTAGAAGCAGAAGAACAGAGTGGATTCCGGGCTGGTCGATTCTGCATAGACAACCTTTTCTGTCAATAACAAATAATATAAAAAAGATAAACACCGGTAGATCATTTCACATCTCATTTATAGCCAGCATTTGACTCAAGGCTTCACCACAAACAAAGTATTAAAACAAGGCTGCTGTGTCTCTCCTACCCTCTTCAAAATATACATCGAACATGCGTTAAGAAAATGGAAGAAGAAATGTACAGGAATGGGCAACCAGCTACAAAACTTATATACCTATACGCTGCAAAAAAGTAGGAAAGAGGACAACTGGTTTGTTACGGTCACGTGATGCGAAAGGAGGAAGAGAGACTACCCCAAGCTGCATGGAGATGGTTCCCACAAAACAAAAAGAAAAGAGGAAGACCTAAAACATCATGGGATAGCAACATCGCGAAAATGATGAGTTTAATAGAATAGCCACATTTAGACTAGGCCAGTAACGACATAAAATGCAACAGCAAATCGAACAATACATTAGACATAATAATCTTATTCTACATTCTACGCGTAAAATAAAAAAAAACTTAAGCCCAATATCACTTCTTAACAATAATATTTCGTTAGTGAAATAAATCTATCAGATAAAACGCATTTTGAACGAATCGAAAACCAGATTACAAGTAAAATATTTAGCGAGATAAACATCGATGCGTATATCCAAACATTAACACCTGATACCGATGGAAATTATCCAGATAATAAAAATATCCGCACGCTACATTATGAATGAAATCAAAAGAATATTTTTAAAATTCTAAAATTAGCCGGAATGCCTAAAATTACACCGCAGCCGATTTTTGAGTGGAAATAATATGTTACTTCGAAGAAAAATCGCGGAAGCTATGCGGAAAAGTTATGGCGCCCACGGTTTTAAGTATGTACGGCTTCCCTATAAAAACAAATTGATCGGAGACCTTGTGAAATGTCGATAAGTTTATTATTATGTGTCGCGAGTTTTATAATTAATTTTACAACATATGTGTCAAAAATTCGAAAATTTACAACTAAATATAGCTCGATGATAAACGTTTAACTAAGTTAGGATACATCAACATAATCTGCAAGCGAGAAGAATAAAAAGTTGGTTCTGACGCAAGCTGTATCTAAATTTGATACCAGACAACAAAAAGAAATCAAACACAAAAGTAAAAATTCTCGCTTGTGTACGTGACTTTGTTTCTGTGTAACTGCGACCTCCAAATATTGACCCGATGGATTTTTACATCGACCGAAATTATGTCGACTCGCGGAGTTTTCCGGCGCTGTAATTAAATACATATTAATCGGCCAGATGTTGATAATACGAAAGTAATTTTTAAACACTCCCAGCCTATTAACATCTCAATTTGTATCGGCAATACATCATTTTCTACAACGTGGCTTCGTAAAAAGTAAACGTACAAAATCTAACACACCTGTTGATTATCGCGATGGTTCGCAGTCCTTCCCATTTAGTTTTTGATTTATGTGCTTTCTAGCCGGATTGAAATAGCGCATATGTAAACCCGACACCAAAATAAATACCGCGAGGACTAAACACGTGTTTTAGCGTGTAGAAAATATAGGTGTACCATTACAAATATGCGCTTCTTTCGTGAAATCATCTCTGTGACCGTACAGCAGGTCATGCTTCTGCACAGGCTCGTGTAAATTACTTATGTGGAACGCATACTTTAGCTATTAAAAAACCTAAAGTTAAATTATTCTTTATGGGTATTTCTTAGATTGTAAGGTGGTTGATGGTTGCAAGATACTGCTAAAAAAGTCCATATGAAGGATACGTGAAATACGAAATGACAAGAAAGTCGAATTCGAGCCAAACTTAAAAATAGGGCATATGGCATATGCACACGATCAAGTTTCCAGATGACAGGTTATTTGCCTGCACGCAACGGTAAATTGAAATGGAAAGCGAAATCCAACTATCTAAAGCTCTCTTTAGATATTTCAATTTAACATAAGCTGAAAATATTGATTAACATTTACACAAATAATGCACGTCCGCAATTTATTATAAACAATAATTGTTATAATTAAAAAAATAATGTGTGGCGCTTAATTTAACGAAATTAAATGTAGTTAATTTCAAAATTGTTTATAAAGAGTAGACCGTTAAAATTATATCCAAATAAACGCTAAATGTATACAGCTTTTTAATTTTGAAACGCTCGAAAATAAATAAAGTTTTAACATGAAAAACTGGCTAGTCATTTGACATTGCTCAAACGTCAAATGTTCTGCAAATATGTATTAAAAAACAAAGGAAATTATTAGTTGTCAGCAAACAAAAATTAAAACATACCTGTGATGTCAATCAATCACATGAACAAAAACAATACCGAATATTAGTAATCCAATATTTCCTATTCACTAATGAATCACTTGATTTTCCTTTCTCTACAGTACGAGGTGGTTCACGTAACAAAACAAAAAAAATCAATCACCGAAATTGCGCCTTTCTACTTTCGGCAACGCGGGGACCACGTGCCGCCTAACATTTTAATCCTTAGCAAGCGAATTCCAAATAAAGATAAAGAAAACAAGTTGTCTGGCACTTCCTCTGGCTGCCTGACTCGAAGTAAACCGTAGAGTTGTACTTTTAAACCAGCGCCTCTCCCGGTCTCTCTTCTGTTGGGGCCTTTGAGTTCGTACTTGGATTCACACAGACCGGTTACGTATGCACATTTTTATAGATTACACAACTACCCTGCCTTCATCAGCAAAACCGAGGGAACGCTACGTTGTTGCTATAAAACAATACCCTTGTGTTATACGACAACCCTTTTACGTGACTTTTACAATAACATATCTGTACATATGGTGGTTTCGCTAATA
>JAUIMW010001772.1:0-11798 GCA_033557785.1 Enochrus cinctus
AGGTTCAAGTTAAAATCACCCAAGCAAATACAAAGTGGAAATTCCAAAATAATATCGGATAACAGTTCCTCAAGGCACCCGGGGAACGATAAAATACCCCGACGGCAATTTTAGAACCACCAACACAGATGCAAAGCCACTGGTATTCAACAAAAGGGAGCGTCGCGCTGCAATTAATATTATTGAAATTAATAGAACTCCTCATATAGAACGCGATACCGCCACCCCGCGCTTGTCTATCATGACGAACAATCACATAACTATCGATACTGACTAGATCATCAGGAATATCAGGCGAAAGCAACGTCTCAGAAACTGCGATGACGTGATGATCCGCACCGTTGACATATTCTGAAAAAACTTCAAAATGAGTTCGATATAATAGTTGAAACATTAAATCAGTTGCTACTACCGCTACAGTTTAGAAAAAAAAATATAAAAATATAACATTACTAATAATAAATTTAATTTATAAAATGATAAGTAAATATTAATAAAAAATAAGTAATTAAATAATGTGTTGGCGTGCACAGCAATAAATATTATCGAATTATAACGAATTTTACAATTATGGGTCGCGGCTTTGTAGGACCTTTTCTTGGTGGGCCCAATCTGTGGCAGCGATCTAACATTTCTATGTTGAAATACCAACTTATTAGCTTAATTTTTTTCTAATATTTTTTGAACATTATTTTCGACATCCTCATTCTCGGACTCTTTGACTCCACGTATTAACAAGCAGTTGCGCCTGGAATACATCTCCGCATCATCGAATCTTTGCCTGACTTCCAACAAACATTCCCCAACATGTCTCTCGAATTCATCAAATTCCAATCTAAACTGCTGTAGGGTGTCTGTCGAAGTTGCAAAATTGGAACCCATTGCTTGTTGCAATCTTGCATCGAAATCCCTGACGGTATGTTGAATTTTATTCTCGAAAGACTTTAGAAGAGAATCCATTTAGATATTTGCTAATAAACAATGTGACGCGAATAAAGTTTATTTGTTATCCACTTACTGTTACCGCACTCTACTGTTTCTGTCCTTGGCTCACGCACTGGTCTATTTCAATTTCAACTTGCCTTAGCGGCACTATATTTTTTGCGAGATATTTAAATTATATAAAATGCACGCTTTGCAGCCAAACTAAAGTCAATTTCAGGCACTACTTATAAAATTAGAAGCATTAATATTATTATAGTGGGATTAACTAAAAAGTTATTAATTATATTTACTTGGTTTATGCACAAACTTAGGTTTCTAAACTAAATTTCAAATTTTTTTCTGTTTTCATAAATGGCCACAAATGTACGTCAGACACCCAATTATTTTGAAATGTTTTATTAGAAACAAATACATTTACAATAAATAAATAACAAAAAACATCATACAATTAACATTACACAAAAACAAAACAAAATTATGAAGTGTGCTTTAATCCTGTACTTGGATGATGTCGATGTCTCAAACGATAAGGATGCATCCTGTGGAATTGAATTGAAGAGCGAAGCAGATATCTTGTACAGACTTTGTAGACATATTCAATGCGGAGACAGCATGTTTTAGAGAACGAATGTTCAATGTGGACATCTAGAACGCGAGGCAAGTATCTTGTGCAGATTTTGTAGACATATTCAATGTGAACGTGAACTAGAGACAGCATTTTTTAGAGAGCGAATGTTCATCTAGAACATTCAATGTGGATGCCTTCAATGAGAGACAGCATTTTTTTAGAAGGTTCAATGTGAACATCTAGAACATGAGGCAGACATATTATATACGTCTTCCACGGGAGGCAGCATGTGGCATTCTTTCTTAATATGGTAACCTAAAAAAAAGTTATGTTTAGTATGTAACAGATTACAAAAAAAGTTTTTGACCTCTTTGTAGAGGATGACTCGTCGATCTCTGGAACGCGAGGCAAGTATCTTGTACGGACTTTGTAGAGATATTCATAACATTTACTGAGAACAAAAGGTAGCTACCAATAATAATTTAGTATTTTCATTTAAGCTAATGCATATAAATATCCAAAACAATTGAGTTACAGGTGTAGATGAATCAAGAACAATTCAAAGTTTTAGCAAAAAAAGGACATAATGCATATATGTTATTCGGGTTCTATTATTACAAACTTGAACAATAAGAGGCGCATATAGATCGCCAGATAGTCCAACCCAACCGTTTATCTTAAATCGGGATAGGGTTCGATGTGAAGTAGAAAAAAATCAGTAAAATTATTATTTAAGCGGGTGTTCAACCTTTTTAAGAGCGATTGTCGAAGAAATACCATCACGAAAAAAAGTTCTCTCCTTTTTAAAAGTAGTTTCTTTCTCTCAGTACTACTCCACTTCTGCTGCCTATGAACCAACAAGTTATTTCCAACAATTTAGGAAACTGTCACAAAGACGCTGTTTCAATTGTGTTTTGAAGCGATCGAAAATACAAGAGAGCCTCAAAGAAATCTCAATGAGGACCCTGAATTCAGCATGAAATAAAAACTGGGATCTCCTGATGAAAGTTTCGATCCACAACTTTTGAACAACACAGTGCAGCTATTATTTATTTTTTGCAACAATACCTTACTCAGATATCTTTGTCTAATCGGGTTGAGAAAATAAGTTGGATAAAAACTGAGGCGTGCAGTTCTTAGTATTTTTATTAAGTAATGTGATATATATTGTAACGGAATTTGCATTTATCTAATTTTAAACTTCAAAAACGAATTAATATTACTTAAGTGATGCCTACATAGACCTATTTTGTCAACGTAAGAAACCACAAAATAATTTTGATGCTAAATGCAAATAGTAAAACATATAACTCTAAAATGAATCTAAAATTTTAAAACTGTGTTTTACGATTCTTGAAATTGGTATAAGTATAAAAAATATTTGCATTTAGACTACAAACCAATGTTTATAACTTTACTTTTCCAACAAAGTAGAGGCAAAATAAAAAAGGCAAAATTTAAGGCAGCAAATGTTGATACCACGATGACGTCTAAGTCTACAAAATTATATAAATTTATTACTCAAATTTACCCAATTTAGATAAGTTTGTTTTCCCAAAAAAAGCAAACAATACATACGTTTAAGATATAATTAAGTAATTAAGTAGTTCATAGTTCACGTCCATTATATTATTAAAATACGTTTGAATAGTGCCCTTCTTTAAACGCTTCTTTACGTTAATTACAAACGAATCTTTTTATAATAATAGCATTAACGTGTTATGAAATATTTTTCATCATATGTATATTGTCGTACAGCATATTTGCCATTAGATATCATGAGATTTCCACACATCTTCGTTATCAGAAAATAAATGTTTGTTAGTAATAAATCTTAGAATTAGGTGCTACACAGCGCACTGGATTTGCGTACATGAACTATTATACATTATTTAGTAATGTTATGTAAATTTTTACAGGGAAATGTGCTCACGTCAACACTACTTATTTTGTCATCACATGGTAGACTTTGTTTTTAAAAATATTTATTTATTTACATTAAAAAAATTATTTCTTTCCTTTAAAAAACTGATATATCATTGAGAAGTCATTGTCGCCCATTCCATGTGCCATCATGGCCCTGTACATCTGATGAGCCACTCCAGTCATAGGCAAAGGTGCGTCGCAAGTGATCCCGATGCTTTCAGCGAGAGCCAAATCTTTAGCAATCAGTTTCGTCATAAATCCACCTTGATAACCGTTTTCTGCAGGAGTATTTTTCATCACGCCGGGAACTGGGTTATAAATTTCCGACGTCCAAGATCTTCCAGAAGACGTGTTGATAATTCCAGATAAAGTATGTTCATCCAACCCCATTTTTATTCCCAAATTTAATGCTTCTGCCGTAGCTGCCATGGTGGCCCCTAATATTAAGTTATTACATAATTTTGCTATTTGTCCCGCCCCGGGGCCTCCACAATGCACCAACCTCTTTCCGGCTTTAAGTAAAACAGGTTCTATTTCCTCAAGAATTGATTTATCTCCACCTATCATGAAGGTAAGCGTTGCTTCCTGCGCTCCTCGAACACCCCCGGAAACAGGAGCGTCCACAAACCTAATTCCGTTATCTTGAGCAATTTTTGATAATTCCTGGGCGTGCGTAGGGTCGATAGTTGAGCAATCTACTAGCAGCGCGTTTTTCTTCATCCCCTTGAGTATCCCGTTCTCTTGAAGAAGAGTTTGTTTAACAATGCCACCGTGCGGTAGCATTGTTATCACGATATCGCAGTCTTTTGCGGCTTCTGCGGCGCTCTTGCAGGCTTTACCCTTTGGGACATTTTGGGAAGCTGATGGTAACGCGTCGAAGACTTTTAGGTTTTGACCGTTGTTGATGATGTTGTTAGCCATTCTAGCTCCCATATTGCCTAAGCCTATGAAGGCTACGTTTTTTGACATACATCTTCCTGAAAGATAAAATTAAAATTAAATTTTATAAGCTCCGATATTACAATATATTATATAAGTAAAATATAACAGTGAGTAGTTATTAATTTGTGGTATATATTTGATTTGTTTTCACCATTCAGATGTATCACTACCGGTGATACATAATTATGATTCAGAACTGTACGAAGAAATACACGCAATTGTAAAAGTACCAACAATGAATTATTTTTATTAATACACTTATTAGTAAACTGATAAGAAAATATACTGCCCCATAATAAAATTTAATACTTTCTATGCTAAATGTCTCATTAATATTTTTCATCGTAATATGTTATATACGTACATCGCGGATTATATTATTACCTAGAGTTAAAATATCTTCTTGCAACCGAACCTTGAGTATATCATAAAAAAGTACACAAATATTTTTAATCTCTGATCGCTACATTTTGTACTTTCCCTCTCTTGTATTTTACTAAGCAACTAATGGCTCTAATGTCTAGTATTTATGTTTGCTATTTTTTATGGAATACAACTTTTATTTTTATAAAAACGAATTGGCGGTGTTATATTCCTGAGGTTCTAATTCGTTTTACAAATCTAATATTGCAAATTGCAAATATTTATAGTGTAACTAAATTATTACATGTCATAAAGAAATACCTGTACGGTATGGTAATGCTAATGGGTCTGCTTTAATTTTAATAACAGGTAGGTAATGACCAAATAAGTAAAAATCCAAGACCGTTTTCGAAAATTTAGAAAAATGTATATTTTCTAAGTAAACAATTTTTTTTTAACTTAATCTACACACAACGAAATAGACTTGCTGAAACATCGATAACTTACTAAATTAAATCAGAAAGTTTATATTTACAATAATGATAAAACTTTATAAAAATTTTATACGAAAATGAATCCTAAATTACAACTGAATTACAATTTACTCATATTAATTACATGGTTTGATCTTCGATGTGGATTACTGTTGAATAAAATGTAGACAAATTTAAAAAATAACTTGAATGAACAATCGTATGCTAACTTGTTTAAATAAGGAAAAATTATTAGTGCCATTCGAGTATAAAAATTATGAAATAGCTGCACATTACACAAATGTTGGTTTTCCTGTGACATCTGAGTAGGATGAAATACTAAAAATTACATATTACAAGGTTTTCGTTAAATTTGGTGAAAAATTAATAACTACAAAAGTCAGCAACTGAAAATATTTAGAAAATTTTTAGTAATCTTTATTATATGTAAAAGGAGTGTCAATTTTACATTAATGTTACAGATGAAGCGTTTGTTCAGTTAATATCTAGCTACTGAGAATATGTGAAAATGTAGCTTTTATAATTAAAAATAAAATAAATACTACTTCATATTATATTACTTAATAAAATAATTGGTATTATTTAATCAGAGTCTAAGTAAAAATACATTTTTTTACAGATTCTTCTTTTTTGTGTTTTTTATTGTGTTCGTTATTCATATAACACTGCACATTCTTTGAATTTACTACTAATTAAATTAATTTGTACGAGTAATTACAATTGTCTCCAAAAATGCATTATGAAAAAGATATTTCCGCGATAGTTAATTTGAAGTTTTTTACCTTTCTAACATTCTTAGAATGGCACCTGAGACGATCTTATGCTATATTGAAAGAGGGTGTGTTTTCGTGGCTCCGCTATTAAGCTCGAATTATGAAAAATAACGTATCAGTATTAAGACCAGCGTGTATATTCGAGAAGATTACATCCTAGAGAAATAAAGTGAAGCTGAAATTAAAGTAAAGATGGAAAATAGGGAAAACAAGGAGGGAGTAATGAGAGCAAAAAGTGAGCTAAAGGGGACGAAAATATACAATGATAACGACATGATAGGAGGAGAAATGGGAACATGGGGAGAAGATGCATAGATCATAACGGAAAAAAGATTTTGAACAGCAATAAAAGACGTGAGAGCAAAAAATTTAAAATAAACGAAAGGCCAAAGATACAAAGGGACGAAAGATGAGCCAAAACAAAGTATGAAAATTTGTGAATAGAACAACTTACAGACTCAATAATCAGAGATAAATGTGCATATCAAAGCAACATGTGAACTCTTTAGCCTGACGCATGACTACGCGAAAGAAATCGAAGATTGATGGAAGACCTTCAAATAGAAAAAAATACGAAACAACAAAAACAGCATGTGGCAATAGTAAAGTAAAGGTAAAAAGCAGTCACACTCAAAAAGAAACAATATCTTAATATCAGAGACCCATAGGACTACGCTGCGTACAGAAACTACATGAAGGAAGTAACTAGGGCAATAAGAACAGAAAAATATAAGATTGGGACTGGACAACATATGATTGAGAAAATCCAATTCGCACGGACGAAGTTAAAAAAGGACCATATATTTACATTGAGGCATTTAATACAACAGACGCTGGCACATAATAAGGAACTGTATATCACATTTATTGATCTGCAAAAAGCTTTGGATAAAGTAGATAGGAATAACTTATGGAGTGTGATGCATCAGAGAAAAGTAGATAGGCCGTTATAAAATGCCATAAAAGCTTTGCATGAAACAACCCGATGTACCGAGAGTACAAAAAACCTGGAAACAGAGGAATCTGTAGGTCTACCACAGGGAGGATCACTTAGCCCACAGGAACGCCGACGACACTGCCATATTCGCAAACTCAGAAGAAAACCTACAATATGACTTAGAGGCATAGAACGCAAAACTGAAAGCTATGAAAATGGTCATGAACTTGCAGAAGACGAAGATGATGTGTAATGCGAGGTAGGAGAAGGAGATTGGGATAACAATGAAGGGCGAATCATTGGAGCAGGTGAAGAGGTACAGGTATCTGAGGGCAGAAGTTAGCAGTAGGGGAGGCTATTAAGAAGATATAAATAACAGAATATCTGCATCTAATAGATGTTACTTCTCCATAAATGAAGCCATCTTCAGTAATCACTTAGTAACAAGAAAGACAACAATTTACAAGCCCATATACATATCAACTTTACTACATGGCAGTAAGGCAAGGGTGCTGAATGAAAAACAAAAATAAAACATGCTGGATTAGAGAGGAAGAAATGGAAAATGGTTACCAAGGAGGAGTGAAAGGGACCTCTCGATCAACGGGTAGAAAAGCTTAATGATGATCATAATATATTATAATTAGGGGGGATACTGAGCCTACTATGAAGTCTGCTTATACTTTTGTGCATTCTATGTACTTTCAGGTGGATATTAGTTTATTACCAATATAAATCAATTATTAAATTTTTATGCTGCAAATATTTAACTTAACATTGAACGCAGAAATTGTCCAAAATATCATAGCAATGCCTATGTTTTGTGAGCATATGCACACATGCACATTTTCCGCTATAATTTTTAAATATTAAATATAACAAAGCTAGCACGTGTTATTTTTTTTGTTTAGGCCAGAGTACGCAAATGCTAGAAATAGTTTCTCCAACTTTAAATATAGTAACAGCATGCATGCAGAATGATCAAAAATTACTTTCAAAGAAGCTATATATTATAAACACACGCCTAATACATACTTGTAAATAAATTACTATCTCTTTGGACGAGCAAAATAATAGTCTTTCTAAACATTTTTCTATAATTTTCTTGACCTAATTGTTTGCGTGAAACGACCACCTATCGTCCTGAGAGTGCGTACACGAACGTAAACATTCTATTTTCATAGTTCGGTGCATATCGTGTTGCCTATACGTAAGGAACAACTAACTTCATAATGGTGGTCACTATAAACGTCAAATAAATGACAGTGACAGCTGTCAAACCAACGCTTTGAGGTTAGAATCGCTGGGGCTGGATTGTTTATAAGGAAATAAGTATAAAATGTCAAGAAACAAGTACGTATAATCAGTCTCAAATAAAATTTGTTTTTAATATTGATTTCTTTTAGTATTAAGATAGTATGTGGAGCAATAGTTTGCGAAGAATCTAAACTGCGAGGGGATATAACTATTGGAGCCAACACAATAATTCACCCGAGTGCTTCTATAAACGCTGAGGCTGGCCCTATAATTATAGGAGATAACTGTTTGATTGAGGAGCAAGCGAAAATAACACATCGTGTTCCATTCGATAGGCAAGATTCAGATAATGTTCCAGTTCTTATAATAGGTTCTTTTAATGTGTTTGAAGTAGATTGTAACGTGGAGGCGAGTAAGATCGGTGACAATAATGTGTTTGAATCGAAATGTTTTGTGGGAAATAAAGTCACTGTCACCAACGGATGTATAATTGGGGCCGGTTGTGAACTATTGGAAGAGCAAACTTTGAAAGAGAACACTATAGTGTATGGAGAGAGATGCTATCAAAGAGAGGGACTGAATCGACCAGTTGTAAGTAATTTTTTATGACAGTAAAGTTTATTTGTTGGCTTACTTATATTTTCAGCCTCAGACTCTTCAAATGGATACCCTTTCAAAGGTTCTACCCAATTATCACCATATAAGAAAATATAATAAGAAATCGTAATTAAATCCTATAAATAAATTTTATTTATAGTCTTAGATAGTGTGCACTAATTAATTCATAATTTTTATTAGTGGTGTTAATTTCTACTTATATCAAAAACAGTTTGTTGCTAAATAGTTTTTTAATATTTTAAAAATTATTGCATAATGGTAGTTTTTATTTTAATTTATTTGTATGTTTAAACTTACGTGTTTCTATATTTATACCACGAATTTGTATTTTTATAAAATTTTATCTTTGCTTATTATGATTAATAAATTTTCATAATTTAATTATTTAATTCTTATTTATATGCAACCTACTTGCCACTTGCCAATTTAGTGTGAAATTCAGTTATATCATGTTATAAAACAATTATTCATATTTAACAATGTGTATAGATCAAAAATTTTAACATTTTCATTTGGTTGCCTTTCCCTTTTCATGGCTAGCGATAAGGAGTTGTTTGGGGTGGGTGTTCCATTAACATTCATTACCGACCGAATGAATGACTAGGCTCGGGGTTTCGTCCGTCGAATTTATTTATATCTGGCTGTGACTTGAGTGGTATCAGTGTTCTGTTATCGTTTTTCATTTGTCAACAAGTGTAATGAGATGCGGGCACGCGGCGCGCCCAGGGCGGGGCTCCCAAGCAATTATCGTCGCAGCGGGGGCGCAAACACCCCCCGGCGGTCGCAATCACGACTAACGACTGAACGCTTTTTCTGGCTCTCTCGCGGGAAACGACTCTGCGGTTTTTGCCACCCCGCTCTTCCATCTCACGAGCTTCGGTTTGTTTACTTTCATTTTAATATTGGTTTTTCTAAAAAATATCTTTTTTTATATTATAAAGGCCTAGAAAAAAAAACACTAAAGTACCATAACGTTTGAATTATCAAAAAATAAATAAATAAATAAATAAAACAAAAATTTTTCATGTTTAATTGCTAGTTATCTAAACTAATTCTCGGTTGAACTACCTTGTATTCTGTACATAGTACATACGTAGACACTTGTCGATAAACAAACAAAATTTGCATCCGTATATTATTGAGCATTTATGTTTCGCCGTTTCATATGAAATTAGTGATAATTCAAGCAATTTGATATAAAGGTAAACAAATAATGGAATAAATGATTCATGACAGACGCCTGGGGATACGATTGTAGTAGAATTTCTATAGAATTACAATAATAGAGATTGTTTTTGATGTTTTTGCAACATTACATTATCTTGTTGCAAAATAAAACTAGGGCCCTCTTGGCGAACCAACGGAACCATCAATTATGACTTCGAAAGTTCCAATTGTAATTCAGGATTCATTTTCGTATAAAATCGGAATCATATTTGACATTTTATAAATTACAATTTACTATTCATAATTAAAATAAAGTCTTTCTTAATTACGATTTTCATTAAAATTACCACAATTACTCTTTATGCTAAAACATTTACAGTAAACCTCCAGTTTAGCGACGGTTTGAGGAATCAAGGAGGCTTTCTAAACTGGAACAGTCGTAAAACTGGATTGAAGTTGCAGTTAATAAGTATAGTACCGCCCTCTATGATGAACTTCGATAACTGCTTCACGTTTGAAACTTCGCTAATAACTTTGTCAGTTTGTCACTAAAAGGAAACTTTTAAACAAACAAAAAAAAACTACTACCGATATCGTAAACTTGAGGCACTGAACACTCAAACACGCAAGGACTTGCATACAATGACATTGACAAGCATCTTAGTACCGGCCGGCAAAGAAGGCAGATATTTAGTAAGCGCATCATAAAAGTCCTTACAGTGGAGTACTCTTAACTGATCCTCCTTAAAGCGGCATTTGCTACAGAATTTTTGTTTCGATTGTTAACATGCTTTGTAAACGTTACAAATATGGAACAATTACTAGGACTATCTATATATTGTAGTTGCAGAAAAATAAAAATCTCCGTTTTTTATGTGAGGTATCCTGTGCTGTTTATACATTTTTAATATTTTGAAATAGTAAACATAAAATGAAACCGTGCCTACTAAGAATTTACATGGATATTTACATGAATTACCAAAATCCCAATTAATTAATTTGAATTTAATATTAATTGACAATTTTTGTTTAATCCCCCTTCTATTCAAGGAGTAATTGAAGAGTCGAAGTACTAAAAATATAATTTTTTTAAATGTTTGCATAAAATGATTGTATATTATCAATTACTCCATAGAGATTCGAAGTGATTTTAAGTTTTATTAAATGTACTCTTTGACTCACATTAACTCACAAAAATTTAGTATACTCAATAACATAGTTAAATGCTTACAAATTTTAGATGTTAAATATAGAAAAGAAAATTTAAACAAAATTAAAAATGCATTTTTAAGTAACAATTACCCATTAAACAACATTAAATATTCAATAAAGAAACGAGTACACTTACATTATAATAAATACAAACCTTAACATACAACAAGAACATAACGCGAATAAAGAATTCGTATCATTACCATACACAAAAAAAAAATAAAATACTTAAAACAACTTTGAAAAACATAACTTACATGTAGATTTTAAACATAATAATAAAGCTATTTTTTTTTTCTTTTTTAAAACAAAAACTAACAATCTAAACATATACGTCAGTGTATATAAGATTCAATATACGAAGTGTAACTCCTCTTATTATGGACAATTATGACAATTACTAGGAAATAGAATAAACCAACATAAAAATGATATTAGACCTAACAATAAAACACATATTTAATAATTCACAAATTTTAGATACAGAACTAATGTTTTTTTTAATTTAAATTACTTTTGATTTTTAATGTTAAACTACACCAAATGTACCACCAGAAAAAGAACGAAAATTTGCCAATTCTATTTATTGAAAAATT